>JAPYZJ010003216.1:0-17246 GCA_030522765.1 Ophioninae sp. B BG-2022a | reverse complement strand
GAAAATCCGATACGTGCATCTGGAGATGGGTCGGTGGTGGGGGGATGAAAAAACGATGCGGCGATGTCACCCGCCATTTTGAAATTTTCAAAAAGGATTTTTTTTTGTTCAACAACAGCAACAGCAACAACAACGACAACAGCAATGAACGAAAAACCAAAAAAAAAAGAAGAAGAATGTATACGCATGTATAAGGGGAAAAAATAACGACAAACAAAGCCCCGTGCGGAGAAAACGTTTTTTTTTTTTTTTTAATCAGCCTTCTGTCTTCCCTTCACTTTCTCAGGGCATTAGGAAGACTGGCGATATTGAAATTAGCGACTGGAGAGCGTGTTTCGGTAGTTAACTTCGTACCGAGCGAAGATACGCAAGCGGGATACGTTTTGAGGTTAGCTCCGAGGGCCGCGGCCATTTTGCAAAGCCCCGCCGCCATTTTGACGATCCGCGTGTTCACAACGGTTTTTTTTCTTATTTTTGTTTTTCTGATTTTTTTCTGATTTTTTGCTGATTTTTTTCTTCTTTTATTCGAGTTATTCGAGTTATTCGAGAAACGCGGCCATTTTGTGAGCCCCCGACGCCATTTTGATGATTCCCGTGTCTCTAACGGTTTTTCACGTATTTTCGTTCGTTCCAATATGCTCTTCGATTTTTTTTATATGTAACGAAAAATCACGAGAGTTTATACGGTAATGGGAAAAAAATACGAGGATTCCCGGCCATTTCGCGTAACCCGGCGGCCATCTTGTCGACTCTCGTATCTCCAACGGTTTTCTCCACGGTATATTCGAACGTTTTAAACGGTTTTTTCGAATCGACGAAGACGATTTTCAAAAGCAAGCGACACGATGGTGGAAGAAAAATTTCGAGGATGAAAAAAATAATTTTTTCGGACGGAAAAATGATGACCTTGAAATTTTGAGATCGTTACCGACCGAGCCGCGTCCCTGGGAGAACGAAGGCTTTACTCGTGAATTATTTTTGGACTCTTGGACTCGAGATCGAAGATGACCTTGTCAATGATGACGAAGGTCGTAACGAGAAGAATTGGAAGTTTACAAAAGGCGTTTAGAAGAAGATGAAGAAGAAGAAGAAGATGATGAAGAAGTTGATGAAGAAGTTGAAGAAGAAGAAGAAGCTGAAGAGAATTTCAACGACGATGAGGAAAGGACGTTGAATCGACGAAACGATCCAAGTTGGGTTTTTATGCCAGGGCAAAAGGGGTGGTTTGGGTTTGGGTTAAGGGTTTTCGAAGGACGATGAAGACGTCCGCGCGCTTTAACTTACCGAGGAGCGAGGCGAAGACCATGACGAAACAAGTTCCCAGGTAGACGTCGATGGACTTGACGTAGGAGATTTTGGGGAGGGCTGCGTTAGTCGAGGACATGAGGGTTGTCATGGTAAGCACAGTGGTTACTCCGAGGGCGACCCGAGCGGGGGTTGCGTTTCGGTTTAGCCAAAAGCTCACCCATGAGATTATCACGATTAATCCCGAGGGTATGTAGATCTGGATCAGGTAGTAGCCCATCGATCTCACGAACTGGATCTCGCAAGCTAGCCGAGAATAATTGCCTGCGAAAAAACAAGAAGAAAAGGAAACGTTTTCTCATCAGTCTTCACCTGCGTTTGCTGGATGTTTTTTTCGTTTTTTTTTTTTTTTCGTTTCTGGGTTTTTTTTTTCGTGATTTTTCTCCCTTTTTCCCTTCGCCCTTTGGAGGCTCACCCAACCCTTTTTTTTCTTCTTGGAAAACGGTTTTTCTTCTTTTGAGGTTTTTTCTTCATTTTCTTCTTTTTCTTCTTCTTTTTCTTCTTCTTCTTCTTCTTTGTGGATGCCAATTTCTTCTCTTCCTTTTTCTTCCTTTTTCTTCTTTTCTTCTGGATTTTTTTTTGATCAGGGTAACCTTGATCAAGGTCGATCAGGGTGACCTTCAAAATATCCTAGATTTACCACATCGATATCCAAGCCCAAGTGCTCATTGCCTATATTACATCACGACGCAAAACCCAAACAAACGAAAACCAAAAGTTCGAAGGAATACCGAAAAATACTCGTTTTCTCAAAATCGTGAAACCAAAAAAATTAAACCACATTGAAGTAAGGATGAATTTTATTTTTTTCTTTAACGTCCCTTTTTGGGACACCCTGTATATGTGTATGCTAAAACCTTGGAATTCTGAACAATTAAAGGGCCCCAAAACGTTTGGGCTTATCAACGAATTCGTTCTTTTATCTCTTATCAGTCCAGGTAGAAATTCACTTATCTGTCGACTCGATACACAGTGAGCATTTATTATCGCACACCAGGACAGTCCAAACAAAACCAAAGTCACGTCCGACCTCCCAAATCGATCGGTAATATCAAGCTTGTTCTCCTTTTTATTTTTTTTTTCTTTTTTTTTCTTCTCCTATCTATTTTATGGACTACGATGAGGCTGGAATTGATTTCGCGTGTTCCAAGCCCATTTCTCATTCGTTCGCGATCGAGGACGAACTTCTTTTTTTTTGTTTTTTTTTTTAACCCTAATGTCCATAAGTATCTTGATGGAACCTGCAAGGGAGGCTCTTTGATATTTATTTTTTCGATAATCATTTTTATTTTCATGAAAAAGCATTTTTTTTATTTTTTGTTTTCATACATTTTTTTTTCAAATTAAAATTTTCGAAAACCGATTAATTTTGGATTTTTGCCAGATGTCGAATAAAATGAAAACGTGTTTATCAGTCGTAAAAAAAAATTGCTCGACATCGAGAGGGCCCAAAAAAAAAATGGAGAAAAATAAAAAACGAATAAAAAGATCGAAACCTGCAATTTCATCCCTCGAAGCGACGCAGACCCACAAAGGGGCTGGAAAAACTCATCGACTAAAAACACACAAACATACAGTATCATTCTATGCTATAAAGCACCAATAGATTCGATGGAAAAAATGAAAAAAAAAAACATAAAATTACTTTTTCGTTTTTCATGATCTTTTTTTGTCGACCTTATCACTCAACGAGAATTTCCTTTGTGAGTGGAGCATTTGATGGCGTCGTTGTTGCCATTAATCAACGTGAAAATTGAGAAAAAAAAATATCGGATGTCAAATACACCTGCACCCTCGTCCCCAACCCCCAACCCCTCAGAAATTCCACCGATATTGTCAATCGTGAATGTTCCAGTTAAAAATGTAGGGTTGTACTATTCAAAAAAATTTTTTTCTTACGTTTTTGGTTTTTCTGATTTTTAAAAGTAGGATAAAAATGTAGTTTTCATCTTTTTTTATTAAAGATATATATTTCATAAAAAAAATATATAAATACATATATATATATAAAATATTTTTAAATATAACAAAATATATATAATAAAAATATTTAAAAATATTTAAAAATATATAAAAATATAACAAAAAATATATATTAAAAAAATCGTAAAAAATCAGAAGAGTAAAAATAACGATCAGAAGATACATATGAGCCTGATAAAAAAACCCGAAATCCGAGTAGCCCTAATAAACGAAATAAGAGATGAGGCTGGAACGAATAGGGGGATGAAAATCCCCAAAGGGAAATTCGAGGCCTTTGACCTCGGTGTCGGGTTACTCAAGATATCTTCTCTGCATCCATTCCCAGAAGTGGTATATTTTTTTTTCACCTGCATCATGACACTTTCGTATCGAAGTACAAGAAATAACGAGACGTCAGAAAGTCTGTAAAAACTGAAGAAAAAAATTGTCTATCTCCTTTTTCTTCTTTTCCCGCCTTTTTTTTTATCTCCCGTTTGAAAGACGAGACGAGATGAGGCGTGAGATTGGACGAGGACATTTTTGACGTAGGGACAAATTTTTCCCTCGTTTTTGCACCGTCAAACGAAACGTGTGCGAATCCACAGAGACAGGACGTGAGAGGGGAGGGAGGAATATTTTTCTTTGAAGAATACTCGACTTGCTGTTTTCTCTCGTCTAAATTCTCGTGTGGGTCTCAATTTTTTTTTTCATGTCGACGAGCGTCAAGGAGTCACGTGCCTCAACCACCATTTCGTTAATGGGAAAATGGCTCTGTTCTTTCCAAACCCAAATAAGTTCGAACGGATATTAATAAACCCAAACAAACCCAAAGAAACATGATGAAACCCAAACAGGAGTAAATACACACGAACGAACCCAAACGGACCCAAACAAACGTGAACAAACCCAAACTGGAGCAAATACACACGAACGAACCCAAACGAAACCAAACATACTAAAAAATATTTATTAAACCCAAACAAACACACGAACGAACTCAAACGAACCCAAACATAGCAAAAAATATGTTTTAAACCCAAACAAACCCAAACACGAAGGAACCCAAAAAAAAATAAAAATCTGCATCAAACCCAAACAAACCTAAAAACATCTGTCAAACCCAAACAAACCCATTTATCGACCTCATATATAAAACCGGATCATCCTGACTCGGATCTTCAATATTACACTTGAATTTTGTCACACCCAATATATCTAATTCTTTCTTTCTTCCATCCCTAGCAAGTTTCCCTTCCCTTCCCCCCCTACCGTTTTATTCCTTTCCCCAAGCTTCGGGAATTTGTCCGTCGGCGCTTTTTGGAAATAAAACGTCTGATCGTACCTGCCTCACGAAGATGGAAAAGCCCTCGGGTTGAAGCAAACGAGATATTGGTGGGAATATGGACCCCTCTCTTAGACGATGCATATTTTACTATTTTTTTTTTTTTTATTTTTTATGAAATATAATTTCGTGGGAAATTATATTTCATAAAAAATTTTTTTTGGGGTTATGTCGTTGACCCAAACGTGTAAATAAACGTTTGAAAAATTGACTCGACTAATACGACTTGACGATGAAAAATTATTGTATCGAAATGGCTTTCGAATTTTTTTTTTTTTCGTCGATAGCAAAGTCTTCGTTTCATGCAGGAAATTCGTTTCCTTACAGGGGGTCCATTTTACCCCACATGAGGGTATTCGAGCGAAAATATGAAGACGAGAACTGTCTGATGTTGGTATATACATATATATACGTATATATACATATATACTCAAATATATACGTGTATACTCAAATATATACATATATACTCAAATATATACATATATACGAAAATATACACATATATACACATATATATACATAAAAATATGTAAACCCCTCCAACAGACACATACACATATGAAATTCCTTCCCCAGTTGGAACGAGGACAACGTCGTCGAAGAATAAAGACTGAATGAACAAACGGTTGAAAACCTCGCGCGTCATCTCCTTCGTGAATATATCGTGACTCAATGGAATTCGAGAGGGTTCTTCGATAATTCCGGAAATCCGCTTCTCTTTTCACCTCCCTCCCTCCCACCTCTTTGGAGAACGTTTCATACCCGAGCATCCTTCTTATCCGCTGCCCACGTCTTAACCCTCGAAAAAGGGTGCATTCGGGAATAATAATTTTTTGAAAAGATATGTTTGAAAATGAGTGTTTTTGGAAATGGTGTGGAAAAATACGTATTTTTGGGAAAAAATATCGGTTTTTTGATAAAGAGTGTTGAAAATATGTTTTTTTGAAAAATTAGTGTTTTTTTAAAATAATGAGTATAGTTTTCTATTAAAAGTGTGTTATTTTATAAAAAAAATGTTTTTTGGAAAAATGGGGTAAAAATATGTATTCATTAAAAAAAAACGTGTTTCTGATATTTTTGGAAAATAATTCGCATTATTTTCTATTCAAAGTGTGTTATTTTATAAAAAAAATGTTTTCTGGAAAAATTGGGTAAAAATATGTATTCATTAAAAAAAAACGTGCTTCTCGTATTTTTGGAAAACAATTCGCATTATTTTCTATTCAAAGTGTGTTATTTTATAAAAAAAATGTTTTTTGGAAAAATGGGGTAAAAATATGTATTCTTAAAAAAAAAAACGTGTTTCTCGTATTTTTGGAAAACAATTCGTATTATTTTCTCTAAAAAGTGTATTACTTTACAAAAACATTTTGTTTTTTGAAATGGGGTAAAAATACGTACACATACAAAAAAAAATACATGTTTCTGATATTTTTGAAAAATACATTGTATTCATCCCACAAAAAGTGTATTATTCCACAAAAATACGTACAATTTTCTCACACCTATAAAATTCGAAAAAAGCTGCATTTCCCAAAACCACCCTGACAAAAACAATTGAATTTCATAAAAATACATTCGAAAAGGGTGGAATATCCAGGAAATAAAATTTCTTGTCTTCGATCTCGTGACGTTTGATGGATCGTTTGTGGTCATTCGAATAAAAATAGGAATTTCGGATTGCCAAATGGTGTCTCAAAGCTGAAAGACTTTTTCAGCAAAAAAGCTCTCAAAATTACGTTTTGTGGTCATTTTTGAGAATTATCGAAACGATGATTCGGAAGGTCCGAAGCCAATATTGGGACTTTGGAGGTCGTATATTTGAAGTTTTGGTAAATCCAGTATTTATTGAGGGGAAAGGAGGGGGGGGGGGGTATGGAATATTCCATAACCCATCAAAGGGAAGCTTCGAGGGCGAAGCCAATCCGTAGGTTTGATGGAATACGAGAGGGGTGAAGGCTAGATTGCTACGACCACTCGGGATGGTCACTACGTTTTAATTACCGAGGCTTTGATTGCGGCCAAGCAACGTACACCAGCCGGTAACTTGGATCACCGATTATAGTGATAGGGCGAATTGGGATTGCGAAGTTGTGAAGGCGACTGGTTTGACGCGTTTGCTCGATCGACCAGAGGATTTCTCATCCCCAGTACCGGACGTTTCCAAACACTATAACCATCAATCGACCGGAATAAAACCACAAGAGTCGAAACGAGCAAACCCAAACAAATGAACCTAAGTTAGGTTGATCAGACCCAAATACAACGAACCGCAAACGGACCCAAATAGAATCAACGAAACCTATATAGAACGAGTCAAACCCAAACAAACCCAAACAGCGTTATTTAGAAGCATTAAAACCTAAGCAAAGCTAATCGGATGTAAACAAACCCAAACAAACCCAAATAGAATCGAGCAAATAAAAAAAGAATTGATTTAACCCAAACAGCCTCGTTTAAAAGCATTCAAACCCAAACGAACCCAAACAGCGTAATTAAAAAGCATTGAAACCTAAGCAAAGCTAATCGGATGTAAACAAACCCAAACAAACACAAATAGAATCGATTAATTAAAAAAAAAGAATTAATCAAACCCAAACAGCTTCGTTTAAAAGCATTCAAACCCAAACAAACCTAAACAAAGCTCACCAGACTCAAACAAAATCAACCAACCGTGAAGAAACTCAAGTAAAACCCAATCAAACCCAAACAGACCCAGTCAAGACCAAACAAACCCAAACAGCTTCATTTAAAACCAATCAAACCCAAACAAACCCAAGAAACATCAATCAACCGTAAACAAACCGAAATAAAACCAATCGAACCCAAACATACCCAACCAAACCCAAACAAACCCAAACATTCAACTGGAATTTGACTTTTCACTCCAAACAGTCGATCTTTTTGATTTTTTTTATCCAACGTATTGACTCATTTGGATTTCACGGTCCTCTCATTGGGCTGGTACTCCCGTTTGGGTTTGTTTGGGTTTGGTCGCTAAGAGACGCAAAAGTCGAGAGTTTCAAAGTGACTTTTCGAATTGAATGTCTGGATAGGAAATAAGGTAAAACTCTGACGCGAACTCGTATCCTTTTCATTCAGCTTTGCTCACTTTTCACATTGTAAAGTGACAAGCAGGTTTCGTGGGAGGGCTCTGATGCATAGATTTTGATCGGTGAACATCAAGCCTCCTTCCAACCTAACCTACACACTAGCCAGAAAACCTTTTTTCATGCCCCCCTCCCCCCTCCCCTCAACTCTCGTCAGACGTCTCGTTTCTATATTAGTTAAGGCAAACGGATTCCACGAGGCAAAAACCCACGAGAGAGACCAGTCATTTTCACGAGCTTCCCTCTCCTCGACTTTTCACCATCCGATGAAAAGAAACCTCTGAATCCACCCTCAAATACCGCGTCTGCGAGTAAACGATTTATACCATGAATTCGTATTTCTCCGAGTCGTATTATCCCCAGTAGAAACAGCACGTCACTGCTCAGACCTGAAAAGCATCGTTAGGCTTCCCATTTTCGGGATGCTTCTTTCAGATGAATTATTTTTTTTTTTTTTTAACGCTTTTCGGAAAAATGTGTGTGTGTGTGTTGAATAAGGATTTTTGGAAAATTAGGAAGATGAATACGTTTTCGGAAAAACTGTGGAAGAAGTAGGTGTATGCGAAATTTTTTGGAATTAAATGTGTTTTTAAAGGTTTTTGGAAAAAAATGAGTTTTTGAAGGGTTTTTTTTGAAGAATAACATGTTTTTTATGATTTTTGGAAAACAAATGAATTTTTGAATTTTTTTTTTAAGAATAAAATATTTTTGATGATTTTTTGGGAATAATTACGTATTTTTGATCATTTTTAGGAAAAAATACGTATTTTTGATAATTTTTGGAAATAATACGTATTTTTGATAATTTTTAGAACAAATTACGTATTGTTTATAATTTTTGGTAAAAGTTAGGTGTTCTTAATAATTTTTGGAACAAATTACGAATTTTTGATAATTTTTGGGAAAAATTACGTATTTTTGATAATATCTAGGAATAATACGTATTCTTAATAATTTTTGTAAAAAATAATATATTTTCGAAACTGTTTCGAAAAAATAAGATCTTCTGATGATTTTATTAAAAAAATCTTCAAAAAAATCGATCGACGAATAATAATGAATAAATTATCTCCCTAATTTCACAAAAAATTCCCCAACAATTGGAGACTGGAGGTGGATCGTGTAGATCATCGAAAAAAAAAAGAAAACGTCAAATTCAACGTCACGAACTGTCACCAGGATTCAAGCGGAAGTACGATGGCTTCTTGAGGATAGGAGAAGTCCCATTCACTCGAATCTCTCTGTAGGTGACAGTGCCAAAACATGGAATACCCGAAGATGAAATCTAGATCTGGGCTGCTCGATAAAGCAGCTTCCCCCCCCCCCCCTCCCTCATTCCACTCTCTTCGCCAAGCCGAAGAAGCTTCCTTCTGACATCCGCCCTTCTTACAGGCGAGCTTTCAAGAGCCTTGGAAGCTTTCGTTCTTTCAGTTCGAAGATGAAATGCCATTGTGTGTCGCGAGGGTATACAGATAAGCGAAATTCTCCTGTCTATCCAGTGGTCCTATCTTCCTCGTTTCCGTCGGAAACTTCAACCTTTTTTTCCAACCTTCTCCACCTTCTCTCCACTTTCTTTTATTTTACTCTGATTTTTATTTTGATTTTTTATAACGAAAAAAAAAATGTTGTGAAAAAATACTCTTTTATATAAAATGTATTTTTTACAGCAAATTTTTTTTTATTAAAAAATATTTTTCCAGTAAAAAGAAAAATTAAAAAATAATTTTTATTTTATCCACAAGGTTTTTAACATTGTTGTTTAAATTTGAACAAGAAATTTTAAAAACGATGTTAATTTTAACAATTTTAATTGAAACAACAACAAAAAATTAACTAAAATATTTCAATATGAACAAATAGTTTTTTTATTATTAAAAAAACGTCTTATTATCAAAAGATATCTTTTTTATTGAACAATCTTTTTATAAAAAAAATATATAATATATCATATATAATATATAATATTTTTTTTTGTTATAAAAAAATATATAAAATTTTTTAAATTATTCTCGTGGGAGGTAATTTAAATAAATAATATTTTTTTCTTGCTTTTGATCATTGTCGATCTCGTTGACGGTTTCGTAAAATTACGGACAAAAAAAAATGAAAAAAATAGATAAGGAAAAAAAAAAGAAGAAAACGTCAGGCCCGAAAGTCTGCCAACTGGCACGTTCTACTTAAATGAGGTTGCGATGTAAATTCTGGCGGTATTTTCCCAGCATCAACACTTGGTCCATTTAGATCGCGGAGATCTATTTCCTAACGCCCCATTATACAGGTAAACGTGTAACACGTGTGTGCGCGTGTATGTGAGGATATAGGTGTGCACGATGTCCATATGATATTTCCTCGAAGCACAAAAGTTCATTTTCCACAGGCTTCGAGGACTCTCTCGTGAAGATGTCATTTCCGTGTGTCGATATTCTAGCCGAGAAGTGTTGTGTATAAAAATATGCTCATATATACGTATACATATACATATATATAAATACAGAATGTAAATATATACAGGGTGACCGTTTATTCGGCTTGTAAATCGATAGGGGTCATTCCAGAGGTCATTTAAAAAAAAAGCCCCTTAAAGTAGGCTTCAAAATTAAATAATTTATCAATAAATTATTTAAAAAAATCGAATCGATTTTTTTCAATTTTAACTGATAAAATTTTGTTTAAATTTAAACTCAAATTTAAAGGTATATTTAAATATAAATGGGTCGAATTACTGGTCACCTTGTATAAATACATTTATTTTATATGTACTTATATATGTATATATACATATAATATATATATATTTGTATATGTGCATATAAATGTTGAAAAAAGTAGAAAAGTTTATAACATCGTTGCGTCATCGACTTGCAGGATACTCGTGACGTCACGAGCCGAAGAAAAAAATTGCGTTGTTGATCCTCGACGTGTTTTTTATTTTGTAGAAACTACTGCTCCTTTTTCCAATATTTAGGATCCATTCATTTCGATGTTTTTTCTTCGGTTAAAAAAAAGGACGTGGTCGTCCTTGAACAGGATCCAGCCGTCCTTGAACAGGATCTAGTCGTCCTTGAACAGGACTTGATCGTCCTTGAAAAGAATTTGATCGTCCTTGAACAGAACTTGATCGTCCTTGAACAGAACTTGATCGTCCTTGAACAGGACATGATCGTCCTTGAACAGAACTTCGTCGTCCTTGACCTTGAAAAAAATCCTGTTGTCCTTAAAAAAAAGGTTTTTCGTCCCGAAGTATCCTATCGGTTACGAAGGACCAAGATGACCTTGAGACCATCCGATCGTCCTTGAAAAGTTTTTCAGCGTGGTTGGACCAGACCAGATCGTCCTTTAAAAAGGATCAGGATGCGAAAGGTCATGGTAGTAACGTTCCTTATCTTCTCTCCTTGTATCTCTTCCGCTTTCTCTTCGTATATAAATATATGTACATATATACATAAATATATATGTATATATTTATTTTCTGTCTCTGTCGTTCTCTTTCGTGACTCGTCCTCGGTTATCCAATTCTTTACAGCTGCGTGTTTGTTTTTTTTTGTTTTTTTTTTGGGTTTAAACCCGAAAATCTAACTAATACGTTACCGGTGGTCAAACTAATCTCCATGGCCCGTTGCCGATGACCGAGGACCTTGAACTGTGGCAGGGAGACCTCGTTGCTCACACCGACGCTGTTCGGTCCCTCGTTCCATTTGTACCGGATGTCCCTCATCGTGTATCCGACTGAAAAAATAGAGAGAGACCCCCCGATCGTTTTGTACATACCTTGCGGTAGGGTCCGCGATTTCGAACTCTTGCGCAGGCTCCGAGGGGGCCTCCACACGCAACTTACCTGCTCATTGATGTCTTAACATTTTCTTTTTTTTTTTTTTTAATTTTCTCATTTTTTCTTGTTCATTTTTGCCATTTCTCTGCAAAGATTCCTTGCTGTTTTTTTCGTTTATTTATTTATCTTTTTAAAAATTATTTATAAATTATTATCGAATTTGCAATTTATGTACCTACGTCACAGCCTATTGTACCCTTCTGTATCTTAATTCGAACGAAATAACCTCGCTTGCTCCACTTTGTACATATATATAGATATATCTATACGATATAACACGATATATCGTATATTGTTAATATATAATATATTTCTATGATATAATAGTCTCTAATATAATATAATAATAAATAATACATAATATTTACATGGTATTATTATTATTATTATTATTATATTTATATTATAATGAGAGTATAATACAATAATAATAATAATAATAATAATAATAATAATAATGACAAACTTAAATATAATAATATTTATGTCAAAAATAATTATAATTATATTTGATATTATTTATAATTATAATATAATAATAATAATAATAATAATAACGATTATACTAATTTTCATTATATCATATAAGAATTTATGACTATATTATATATGATATATATTATATTATACGATATATCGTTAAATATATATATGATATATACGTGGATGGTTATATTTACGCACGATTAATGTTTTTCTTGTTTTTTTTTTTGGTTTCTCGCGTCTCGTGCGTAAAGGACGGTGCGCAATTACATTTCGTTTTGTCCCTCTCTACGCTAAATCATCGCGAGATTTCGTAAAAAACATTATTCACGGAAATAACGTAAAAAAGTGCCGAATTTTCAAACGTATGCTCAATTGCATCGGACAAGGGTTTTTCGGGATGAAGGACGGGGGAGGGGAGTGGAAAAAGAGGGAGAAAATTCGAGTAATAATTTTTCTTTTTTCGAGTCCTCCGTTTTTCAAGAGTCGTCATTGATGACTGGAGGGAAGGCTAAGGATGCGAAGGAATTTTTCGTTGTTTTTTTTTTCGAAATAAAATTTTCGAAAAACGAAAAAAGGAAAAACGAAAAAAAAATATAGGTGAAGGTGCATCGGTGCATCGAGAAAGGAAAAATGAAGAAAACGAAGTACGAAAGCAAAAGAGTAAATTTTTGATTATGGTTTTCTTTCTTTTGATTTTTTTTTCTTTTGATCTTTCGATTTTGTTTTTTTTTGTTGATGTCGTGTAACGTCGATTTCACGATGCCTCTCGTCATCTGTGCTCTCGTTCCCTCCATATTGTTTCTTTCCATTCTCGTTTTCACATCTCTCTGTGTCTTTCTCTATCTCTCTCTCTCTCTTCTCCATCGTTTATCCTCGTTTCGAACGATCCTTCGTTTATTCTTTCTCCTCGATTGTTTCGGTTTCTGTCATGAACACTCATCCTCCACAGCTCCGTCACTCTTTCCCCGCTCTCTCTTCCTTTTTTCCCAGTTTTTGAAAATTCTTACAAATTTTCGTATATATTTATATATTTACACATAAATATATCAATACATATATACAAATATATTCATATATTTGAAATATTACATATATTAATAAATATATCAATATATTTTTTCATATTAAATGTATTAATGAATATATTCATATATTTTTAATATTAAATATATTAATGAATATATTAATATATTTTTAATATGAAATGTATTAATGAATATATTAATATATTTTTAATATTAAATATATTAATGAATATATTAATATATTTTTAATATTAAATATATTATTGAATATATCAATATATTTATCTTATAAAACATATTAATTGATATATTAATATATATATGTATATATTCGTATATATTTGTATATATTTGTATATATAGGAGGAGATCGCGATAAATTGGAGGCTGGAAGACACAACCTTGATTATCTACCTGTAGAGAGGTGTATGGTTGTCTGACGTTGCCTGTGCCCGAGCACGCGAAATTGCGGCAGTTCCACCTCTCTCGATATGCCGACCGATTGTAGGCCCGCGTTCCATTTGTACCGAATATCGCGCATTGTGTATCCAACTGCCGAGAGAACAAAACACAAAAAATCTCCACTCTAACGTACAGTAAGACACTCATGGTGGGGACTCCTTCGATCGACGGGGTTACATTCGGGCTTGGATCGCTGGATTTTTTCTTTTCGTCGATGTTGGTTTTTGGATCGATCTCTTTTTTTGGGATTTTTTTTTTGGTTTTTTTGTTTTTGGATTTTTTGGTTTTTTTTTTTTTTTGTTGAGTCACGATGCCATCAACGAGGAGGCTTCACGTCATCACGGTTGTTCGCACAACGTGAATCAGCGAATTGTCGAACGTTTCTCGATCTTGATTTTTCGTTTTTATTTTTCGAATTTGCAATTGATTTGTTTTTTTTTCGAGTTTTTGAGTTTCTCGAGAATGAAAATGATTTTTTGATAGGAGTAGAGGTTTTTTGATTTTTTAAAATGGAGTTTGACGAAGTTTTGATTTTTTTACGAATTTTTTGGTGACTAAAGATTTGACACTTTTTTTTTGAAAATCTTTATTTTATAATCGAGATTCGAGGAACGTCCGATACTGAACAACGATGGATAAGACAAAAAACGAAGAAGGCTCGACGGAAACGTGCGGGACTCGATGAAAAAAAAATAATTATTTCTCTTTTTTTATAATTTGAAAAAAATGAAGAAACGTTCCTAACGAGCCTCCTTGCTCGAAGGCTACGACTTCAAATACCAGGACGGATTTTTTTCTCATCTCGAGGTCTCTTCGAAAGCTATGTTCTGCGTTTGGGACACGAGTACTCGCGAGGTGCAAATTTGACTTTTAATTATTTATTTTAACATTTATTTCATGATTTTTCTTTTTTTTTATTTGAAAATTTTTATCTTTTCCTTTTCAAATCAAAATTTTTATTTTTCGAGATCTAGTTGAAAAAGATTTTGTTTTTTTATTTTTTTATTTTTTTTTGCCTCGCGAGCATATCGCGAGAAACAATTTCTGAACATCGGGACTCCCTCATAAGGAGTCTCGGGTTTCAATCGTTTCATGACAATCCACGATTCCGAACGCTTTTTCTTTATTTTTTTTTTCATCGACCGGTTGGAAAATCGAAAAATCATTTTTTTGGTTTTCATTTTGTCAAAATTAATAAAAAATTCGGTTTTTTTCCCATCTCGACTCAATTTTTTCTAAGCTTCACGATCACGTTTCAACATACCACGAACGAAAAAAAAATTTCAAAATAATTGGAAATAATAAAAAAATACTTAAAAATAATAAATTACTAAAAAAAGATTCGGGATCTAGTAATTTTACAATTTCCATGCAATTTCGATTACCAGATTTCCGGTTTCGAATTAAAGTTAAAAAAAAACGATAAACTTCGAAAATTATAACCTTTAAAAAAATTCGCGTCACGTGACAACGACGAATAAATTAATTTTCTGTTTTTTTTTAATATTTACCGAGCTTCGATAAAAATAATTCGAGATAGAACGCCGGGTGTCCTGCAATGCAAAAAAAAGAAAAAAAATCGCGAAATGAAATCGCGTCACGTGACTCGTGGTCGTAAGTAACGATTTTCGTGTTTTGTTTTATTTTGTAATTTTTTTCTCTTTAAATAAGTGGACGTTGGTTCGTATGAAATTTATTATCGGTACATCGATCTCACGTGAAAATTGTGCACGTAAGAATTCGTTCGCGAAAGATCGCGATAGAGGGGAATCGAGAACGCGTGATTTTTTTTTTCACGTGACCTAAGGGGGAGGTTTTTCGGTTGCGAAAGTGAAGAAAAAAAAAAAGAAAATTGCTTGCGTCACGTGAGAATGCCAGAAAAACCGTTGAGTCGAGACGTTTTTAATGTTAAAAAAAATGACGTTAAATGAAAAGACTTTTTTTGTCGAAACAAATTTTTTTTTTAATTCGAATCGACCAGAAATTTTTTTTTTCGTTCGTGGATTGAGAATTACGCGTTCCCAGGGAACGAATTGACTGGATTTCGAGTATACTTTTTTTTATCTTTCACATTTTTCTCAACGTTCATGGGATTACAAAAATTTTTTTTTTGGTTTTTGGTTTTTGATTTTTGGTTTTTGTAAGAGAACGTAAAAAGAGATTGAAGGCAACGGATATTGAACATGAATAAAGTAGATAGCTGGGTATAAAGAGGTATGTACGTTTCTATGTAATACCATGTATGTAAAAAGTTATTAATTAACGTGCAGGCGTGCAGCTGTGTCGATCAACATGCGAGAAAAAAAGCTCGAAGTGAACACTTACGCGAAATCTTTTTTTTTTCATGCTTCGAACGATCCTGGAAAACGTTTGGGCCAGATTTAATAATCATCGTTGTTTGATTGGCTGTCATTATTATTGTTAAATTCGTTGCAAAATGACCCAAACGAGCCCAAACAATTCAGATGTATATATGTGTGTAATTAATTTTTTGTTTCATTGATTAATTACTTTCGATATTCACCTTTGATAATTATTTTTGTAGGAAAAAGTACGTTGATTTATATTTGTTTATGTATTTTTAAAAAATCGACAATTGATTATAATTAATGAGAATAGTCCGAATGGATCTCCGATTCGACAATATGAAAATTACGTTTAAGTTCCCATCGTTGAAACGCAACGAAAATTCGTTTTTTATTTTTTTGATATTTTTACTTTTATTTTTTTTCAAAATGATTTTTTTTATTAACGAGGATCGACTAATATCGATTCGAAAAAATGTAGAGGTGAGACTCGGTGATCGAATGTGCCATAGATATTTTTTCTAACGAAAAAAAAAACATTCTGGTTGCATTCCAACGATGGAAACTCCAACGTCGTCGAAGCGCAGTGGTAAAGGCTGTAAGTGATCAGACAGCTCAATAAACTTAAACCCAACGCTCTGTCGAGGCACCACGTGTCCGAGCTAAAATCTTTGCACCCGGAAAACTCGTGATAAAAATTACAAAAATGTTAAAAAATATTTTTTAACAATAAAAAAATAAATAATTATTATTTTCAATATTAAAAAAAAACAAATGCAATCCTCCCTTCTAAAATGAATTCCAGTCAGCAAAAAAATTGCAAATATATATTAACAATAATTAAACAAAAAATTACAAAAATTTTTTTACAATAACAACAAAAATTAATAAACTTTTTTTTTACATAAAAAAGAAAATGTTCTCGCTATATCTTCGATGAAAAAAAAATCTTTGTAGCTCGAGACAGCATGGACCAATTATTCCTGCCACGGATACGATCGCACCCACTATTTTTTTGTTTTTTTTTTTGTTTTTCGTCCCACCGGAAGTGAACAACGAAAATGCCAACGCGTCGAATTGAATCACTCGTTGTATTCGTCGAGTGGAAAATGCACCTCACTGCTGGGGTGAAAAAAAAAGGAAAAAAAAAAAACATTTTCGACGCTTTCGTATCGTGATTTTTGTCCCGGTGTATAATTGCATCTCCGGGTGCATAGAGAGTTGGGAATTAGACGAGGGAAAGCTTGCTTTCCACCCACACTCTATTAACCCTCGTATCGTGGTCTGGTTATATCGGTGAGAGCAAAACTCGTGACACTTGGCCCCTTAACGAGCATCAGGCATGCACATTGCTTATATATATATATATATATATATATATATATATATATATATATATATATAAAAAAAAAAAAA
>JAPYZJ010003215.1:0-26355 GCA_030522765.1 Ophioninae sp. B BG-2022a | reverse complement strand
TGGAATTGATTCCGCGCGATCTTGAGTACTTAATAAATAGTTAAGAATAATAAAAATGGTACCATTTGAAAGGTTAAACTGTTAACTTTAAATTGGTACAAAATTCATTTAAATCACTTCAGTATTTAAGGAGCTATCCCGGATTGTGTAAAGGAGTTAGAAAAACACAGGGATAATGGAAAAATAATGAATGAAGAAAACAACAAAAATTAATTATTAACATTTTATTTGGCCTTAAAATTAAGATTCAATATTTTGTGTTCCATCCCCTCGCCCTAATAACTGCTCAAAGACGGTTCTTCGTTGACCTAATTGAAACATATCTTTATCCCTACTTCTTCACGTAATCCGGGATAACTTCTTAAATGATGGCGTGATTTGAATGAATTTGGTATCAATTTAAAGTTAACAGTTTAACCTTTCAAATGGTACCATTTTTATTATTCTTAACTAGATGTGGTTTAACTTAACTAGATTAAGTACTCAAGACCGCGCGGAATTAATTCCAAGTAAGTGATTCCATACTTTTGCTCGCGAGTGTATATGAAAAAATACGGTCTTTCGAGAAAAATAGGGGTAAGGTTTGGAGTATTTATTTCTGTATTAACAAGATAATAAAATTTCGGAATCGATATTAGATTATACTTAGAATAGGAATTTTATTAAAATTTTTGGATTAAATCAAATGTTGTTTATTTGCTTGATAGCTCAATGTTCATAAAAATTGAAATGTTACCTGTAATTTAATGAAAATTTGATATAAAATTTATCTAAAAATTTCATTTTTTTTCTCAATTCGAAACTGTATCAACCACGAAATAATTTTTCCAGAGTCCAGATGACATTAAAATGTTCTGCCGGCGATGAAATTCGGAGGTCTCGTCGGGATCGAAAAGCAATTGGAAATTATTTTCGGCACCAAACATGCAGCCTATAGAAAAATCCACACTCCTGAAAAAAAGAATTCTTCTTTAATCAAAAACAATCCAAAAGAACGATTCAAAATTTCTAAACACACTAAAGATTTAAGCCAGAGAAAAGTCGCCCTTCTTGAAATAAAAGATTCATTTTTTCACTTCATATTTATTAACAAATGTTAAAAACATCTATTTTCTAATCTCACTGGTTTTCTGATCTATTATCGTTTTCTTGTTATCAACAGCGGAAGTCCCTCGAATCGTTTTTCTAACAGAAATTCAACGACTTTTCAGGAACAATTCACAGCCATGAGGGACCTATACATGAAGAATGGGCAGGGCTTCGTTCTCGTTTATTCGATAACGGCACAATCGACCTTCAACGATCTTCAAGATCTCAGGGAACAGATATTACGGGTTAAGGATACGGACGACGTGCCGATGGTCTTGGTCGGCAACAAATGCGACTTGGAGGACGAGAGGGTAGTCGGCAAGGACCAGGGCGTCAATCTTGCACGGCAATTCAATTGCGCCTTCATGGAGACCTCTGCCAAAGCTAAAATAAATGTTCACGACGTAAGTCATTATCGGTTCTGTGCTGGGCGCGTCGCCTCAACTGCTCAAGCTCATTATCGTCGCGAAATTGCGAGAGAGAAAACAAAGGTCCCTATTACGGAGGTCTCAATTGTCGTACTCAATGCTTTGGACGAGTGGGTGGCGTCCTGACGACCCACTTAAGCCTCGTTAAATAGAACATACGAGGTTTGTTCAAAAAATAAGGTGACTTTTCATTTTTTCACGGACTACGTACATTCGATTTACGATTTTTTTTTGTTATGTTTGTACACGTGTCCCCAACATATGTTAACATTATCAGCCATTTTGCATATTCAGTTTGTTTTTTATGGATACAAAGGTTAGACGTGTTTTGTTGTGCTTGGCGATTGTTTTGCTATGGAAAATGATAATGCACTTGATCACGCATCGTTGCTTGTTCGTGATTGTTTCGACCAAAAACAACACCGTAATCATGCCTCAGCCAACGTATTCACCGGACTTGGCCTCCCGCGTCTTTTTTCTCTTCCCAAAACTGAAAAGAGTCAGGAAAGGACGGAGATTTTTGACGATTGAGGAGATAAAGACCGCATCGCTGGGAGAGCTCGAGGCCATACCATAAAGCGCATATCAAAAGGGCTTCGAGGATTGGAACAAAATCCTGGCCTAACTGTATTATTCTTGAGGGGGATTACTTTAAAGGGGACAAATAGATATTAATGAATGAATAAATATTTTTTGAGAAAAATAGAAAGTCACCTTATTTTTTGAACGAACCGCGTACATAAGGAAGGGAAGTGAAACATTGGAGAACATCATATATTTGTAACGTTGGCTATCGGACCATCAACCTCTTTTGACAAGGTCCCCGAACGGGCCTGCAAATCTTGGGACTAAACAGTTAACGTGTTTTCGATCCCAAAATTTAATAAAGCTTTCACGAATGAATCCATTTTCACGAATTTTAGAATCCATTCTTTATAAAATTTCGATATCCAATCGGCGCGGGCTAGTGTCACAGTAGAAAGGCAAGATTTAATATTTAATTGAACCTTCGTTCTGTACGAACCAAATTAAGGGGCTATTTGACAAAAAAATATCAAATTCATTTTAATAACTCTTAATATTCGCACACAAATCATATTAATTTCAGGGTTGAAATTATATTTATTATTACATATTTTTATACTATTAATAATTATTTTGATTTTTTATATATCGATAGTATTATAAATTCTGTGGAATTGAAATATATTGACATTTTCTCGTTTATTTTTTTTTTCTATGGCCAATTTACTATATGTATGCAGACATCACATACTCAAAAACCTCAAAACATTGATTTTGAACAATCGAAAGAATGACATAAATAAAAAACCTCTTTCACGATTTCATCGCCATTTTTCTCGGCTGGTGTGTCCCTCAGATTTCAAGGTCAATTCAACTTCGTAAATGACAACCGCGAGTGCTCAATATCGAGTGACTCACTCTTGTACTATATATACACATAACGTAAAATAAATTGGTGTCTACATGTATAGTGGGTAAAAAAGTATTCGTACACCGCACACGATAATTCTCATTAATGTGACTCATTACTTTGATTTATTCTCATCAATTGAATTTTCTATTCGTCATGTTCCAAAATATTTGTAAATAAATAACATGTATTTTTGAGATAAGCTATCGAATACTAAAATTAGCTGAAGTATTTTATTCTTCTCGAAAGATGATTTGGAAAAAACGAGGTGTGCAAACATTTGTTCACCCGCTGTAAATATCAATTTTCTTGACTTTACTCAACGTTCCACCGATGACAGAAGATGAAAGAAACCTTTAGACCCGCTCCTGGAAAAACGAAGGGACTTTTGTGTCTTCCCGTCGCGAACATATTTTCACTCCACTAACACAAAAAAAGAATAGTTGGCAAAATGTAAATTAAGTGCGTATTAAAGTTTTCCGAAAACTCGTAAACTCTCGTGGCCGCGGTAATTGGATCAATTGAACGCGTATTCGCTGAATGTTCGTTTAACGAATCATCTACTCACTTAATACAGCAAGAAGTATCAATTGCCCAAATTTCGCAAACTTTCAATATTACCAGTCATCTAACGATGGTATCTTCCTCGCATTGCAGATATTCTATGACCTCGTACGACAAATCAACAAAAAATCGCCGGAGAAGAAGATGAAGCAGAAAAAGAAATCGCTGTGCCTACTTCTGTAAGGTAAACCACACACGGGAGCGTCATGGCCGTGGATTTACCCGATAATCAACAAAAACAACAACAACAACCAGCCAACAACAACAACCGTGCGCGAACGAGTGTAAAGCAGATGGAAAAACGAAAGAGAGAGAGAGAGAGAGAAATAAAGAAAGAGGAAGAGGAAAACAAAAAACGACGAGGGTAAACGATCGAGGAAGAATTCAAATAAAATGTACCCCGTAATCGAGATGTATTACCCAGTGTGTCGGAGTGGCCGAAACATGGCTGAATACGCGCGACGTGCAAACAAACGGATAATAAGATGCTGAAATAAAAAAAAATGAAACGAAACAAACAAAAAAATTCAATAAAAGATAACGAAGAAAAAAGGTAAAAAAAAACAATACTAGTGACTGATCGAGGGCCGAAATCGAGAGGATGAGTTCGAAGAGTTGGGAGGGAGGGATTGATAGAGAGAAAGAGAGATAGAGAGAGAGTGTGAGAGAGTGAGAGAAATTGCGCGGATGTAGGACGACCCTAACGACGAGACGATCGTTGGCACGGTGGGGAGAGTTGGGGGGTGGGGCGGGAGGGGGCGGAAATATTGTATATAAGTTGGTCTCGCGGGTGGCTCGTGTGCACGCGCAACAAACAGCGCACAAAGAATACGAGGCCCCGACTCCTCTCCTCGATCCTCCCTCGCTCCACTCACCCCCGCCATCTCGGCTATCAACGTAGGAGTTTTTGCATTAAATGAGTAACTGATAAAAAAAATAACAAGAAGAACAACAACAACAAAGATAAGAGGGAAAACAAAAATAAACAAACAAATTGATTAATTAATATTATATATTTAGGAGGACAGTGAAGGAAGAGAATGAGAAACGGAGAAATGTTTGGATGTGCGCGTGCGCAGACCACCAGCCCCCTCCCCAAATGCACGCTCGCCGCGCACCTCTCTTATATAATAATTATTATATATAGACGGTAAAATACATTATTATTATTAATTATTAATTATTATTATTAATTATTATCAAAACATCAAAATATTCATAAGTTATCGAACCGTTTGTTTCCCAAACAATATATGTTTTTCTATATCTCTCCGTATTGAAGCAAATAATAAAAATTCCGTAAATGTTGAAACGTTCATGAATGGATTGATTTGCAGTTGTTTTTTTTTTCATCGCCTCTCGCGAATCCAACAAGTCTCTTCGGGCAACTTAACCTTTTTCTGACTGGCGCGCGTTTCTATCCGTGATAAAATTCTTTTTTTAAGATCCTGGGAGTATCGAGCGGCGTGCTAACGACAGACTGAACGGTTTTTTAGGACTTACCAGAAATAGTGTTATTTCTGATGTTGAGCTAAATTTGGAAGAATTTGTTTTGGCTGGAAGAGAGAGGGAAAATACTAAGAAGGATACAAAATCGTGGGAATTTAAAACGACTTTAAGAGTTTCTTTAAATTGGAGGCTGCGTCGTCCGGATATCGATGACGGAAAGATAAAAAGAAAATTCATTCAAATTGAGAGGACTGAAACTAGAAATTACTCCATTCTAATACAATTTAATTCTGGAGGTGAAGTAAAAGAGTATGAAAACCGTAAAAATGCAAACTATTGCGAATTGAAAATCTTACAATTGTCCAACTAGTAGCTTGTTCCCAAAATATGCACAAATTAAATGCTCCTATTAGGGTGGCTCTTGTTTGGGCCCATTGTTTTTTAAAAATTATCACGCGCAACCCCTAATTTTGTTCGAAGTACTAAGGTTCGATTAAATATTAAATTTTGCTCTTCTTTTCAATTTAACTCGTGTCTAGTTAAACTTGAAGATTTAAGTTCGATAAATGTTGATAATCATTTTTGATTTGCAAATGGGTTACTAAATATGAAATAACAATTTGAGTAATTGCAGGGGAAAACGAAATCTACATTTTTATTTATCTAATTTGTTGCATCTTGATTTCTTTGGATATTTTCTTTTTAAATCGTCTATGCATAAACATATTCCGATACACCTAGGTAGCCCCAAATTTCATTTTGGATACATTTTAGAATAAACTGAATGAAATTAGGGCCTACGTGGTAAAAAAAACATCGATTCTGATAAAATGGTGATATCGCAAGTACTGTTTAATATTAATTAAATTAATATGAAATATTGAGGACCAATTTTTACAATCTATTTAATGATTGAAAATTAAATTCAATATTAAATTGCGGGAAATCCACAGATTTCATTGTTCGACAAATAATGGCAAATTCGGTTGTCATGATACACCAAAAACAATTCTCAGATACGATTATCAAACGGTATTCAAGTAGTTTATTAACAAATGGGTCGAAATAGTATCGTCGATACTGAATTGACTTTTTATTTATCTAATAACTTAATTGTCGATCTCTCGATAATCGGAACGTGTCCCAATGTGCCCATGAAGCTATACAGGCTCCAAGTTGAAGAGAAAGTCTCGTCTCGCAAAATTTTTTGGACTCGCGCTGGAAATCTTATTTCGCCCGCACGTGCGTACGAGACTTGTCCTCGAGAATCGTGAGCTGGGGAAAAAGGAGCACGCATCGAGCAACGTCAACAAATATTCATCCATTGTCATCTTCATAAATAGTCCGATCACGAAATGCACCTAAATACCACTCCTAAACTTTCTACAATTTTTATTTTTTGAATTTATATTGATACGAATGAAAATTGTGGTGCGAAAGACTATTTCACAAAAAAAAAAGGAACATCGAATAGAAAGTTGATATAATATTGATGGCATTGAAAAGTTGTGGCGATACTTTTTTGAGTGAGTTCAATTTTTGATACATTATGATACCCCATTCGCAATGGTGGAGAAATACTCATGTATGGGATTATTGCATTTTGTGCAGCGATGTCATTTTAAATGACAATTGAAAGAACGATTTTATTTACAAACGAAGTAAAGAAGTTCTAATTTTTCTTTCTACTCGGCACAAAAAAATATGTCCGAGGTTTTCGTACTTGTTTTCGTATGTGTCAATAAAAAACGAAAAAAAAAAAAATTATTTAAGATACATTTATGCATGTCTGGATATAGTGAGCGCGAGTAGAAACGAAAAATTCCTCGATGTCTACACAATGGACATCGTGAGACCTGACTTTTAAAATGATCCTTGCAGTTAAAAGCCGTTATTAGTTGCAACACGTTTTCAGTAAAAGCTGGGAAGTAGGTTTTCCTTGTAAATAACTAAAATTTATTGATAACGAAGGTTCAACGTTTTGTCAAGAATGATAGACCTATTTAATAACCGAGGCGATAATTCAGGACTAGATTTTATTATCTAAAACGAATTCACACCAGGAACAAGATTTAACCGTAACATATATTGACGAAATCACGAGGTTCTAATACTTTAATTATTTCTCCGAATATATATCGATGCGAATAAAAAATAGCACAGGTACAGTTTCCACCTCTAAAAATACTTTGAAATTATAGTAATTCCATAGAGTATCCGTCGCTACGGAAATACCCATAACAGATTATGGAAAAATATCGAAGTTCATTTCCAGATGGACTCCTCATTTCCTGGATTTCCTCATTTGCACTCGATCACCGATGTTCCGACAACATGAGTTCGTAATCGATTCACAGTCTGCCGGATTGCAGAATATGTGCAGCGATGAAGCTCGTGGCGACGCAAAATTGGAACGGGACATTCTCGCGAGACGAGCTCGTGACGTTGCAACAATTGTTGGTGGCTTCTTCGACGACCCGCGGATAATAATCGTTCCAAAACGCGAGAGCACGAAAGTCAACGGCGTGGGATTCGCTCATATTGATGGATCGATCGATCACGAGAATGCCGGGTTTCTCGTCGCTGAAGGGTTCCCATCTTACGTTGTTGAGAGACGGGCTACCGAAACGAACGAAATTCGCCATCATCATCATCATTACGTCGGCGAGTTTCTTGTCGCTTGGACTCCAGGCGATTTGGCTGGTGAACGCGTGGGGCAAACCCCAGAAGAATGGAAGTTCGAACATGTGAGGAACGTTTGCCCATTCCGGGAGATCTCTACTGACGTAGCTCGTCCGGGCGCGATAGTCGAAACGATAAACAAAAGCTTTTTCCACTTTCGACAATTTTTCAGCCAGAAGCACGAGGCCGGCGGCGTAGTTCTTCTCGGTTTGAAGATCGAGATAACGATCTCGGAGAGTCGCCTCGTCAAAGCTGGGCGGATGAGGCCGGTAGAAGAAGAGGACCGCTTCGGATACGATTTCCGGCCGAGTCTCGCAAGATCCGGTCGTGTTGTCGTTTGAACTTTGGACCGCGGTTATCGCGTCCTCCGTGATCAACGATTCGAACTTGCCGAGCGACAATTTGCCGTCGTCCAAGTTGCTGAACGCTTCCTTGTAGACGAGAGCTTGCTCGTTGCTGACGTAACCAGCGATCAGCGGTACTGCGTTGTAATTGCCACTGTCGAGTATCACCTTTGGATGGGCCGGCAAAAATGGCTCTGTCGAGTTCGTCGTTTCGGCGTCGATTATCGGACCCCAAGTCTCGATGTCCGATGTTTCCTTCACCAATAATTCTCCGTCCACGTGACGCAGGCAATCCATCAGATCCGAGGTCGGCCGACGATTGCACGCGAAACGATTCGCGATCGTGTCGATTATCGGCAACTCGAGATCCGGTGTTCTCACCGAACCGATCGCGTCACCGCTCATCGCTATCGCCTTTGTGAACTTTCCTCTGCTGAGGGGACTCACGATGTGAAGACCGACGCTTATCGCCCCCGAGCTGTGACCCGCTATCGCCACGTTGCTCGGCGAACCCTCGAACCACTCGATGTTACGCTGGACCCAATCTAGGGCCGCTATTTGATCCAACATCCCGTAATTTCCGGACGCTTCGGCGTCCGCGGTCGTGAAGAAACCGAGAATGTTCAGGCGATAGGCTACCGTAACGACGAGAACCTGTCAAGTTTGAAGGAAATGAGGACACGGCTTTTATTTTTTCACGATTCAGCATATTTATCATTTTGAAAATTTCGAAGACAGGATACGTTTTATAAATTTCCAATACAGACAAGTGTTATCGATAATGATAACACTCGCCTATGACCGAATATTTTTTTGGACTTCTATGATAAACCAGAAAGCCACTATTTTATCTTTCCCATCCGACTCTAGTTAACAGAAGCATTCATATCGATGGATCACGCAATGCCAGCGCTGCATTACATAATACTCAGCGTTCATCAATATTTTTTAATAAATAGGAACTTGAATTACCTGTGCGTTAATTATCTACTAAGTCTCAATAGCTTTTTATATTTTCTTTGTATCGAATCTCAGAGTGCTGATTTTAGCATTGTTGCAATGCAACGGAAATATTTGTCTTCGAATTGGCATTACTTTTGCACATTTCAATTACGACAATTAGTGATATATTTTTCAGTTCTATATGAAAATATATAACCGAAACGTACAAAAATAAAATTTACACGATTTACACGTCATCCCACACCTTTCTAAGTTTAAATGGGCTTTTAAAAACCCTAAAAAATTATCAAGATTTTGGAGGTATTCTTAAACAGTATGTTTGGGTTTGTTTTATACGAGAATTTATTGCACCTCAACAATGCAAAGTTCGTCACTATCGAATTTTATACTTCGCTGTGTCCTCATTACTCATCGCGTCGAACTTCACTTTTGACCGCGCCGATACGAATTCTACTATAAAGCGCCCCGCTTTTTTTCGTGGCGCAGTAGGTTTTCGTACAGCGACGGAAAGTGTATTTCACATTTATGCACCGTAAAACTTTGGCCTATACCACGTCCGGAAGGAAGTCCAATTCATCGCGCGCTCATACCACACGAATTTTATATCCTCTCGTCACGAAACCTCGATTTCTTCGGTTGCAAGTTATCAGCGGGTATTATTGTTATTCTATATCCTGTGTGCATACTCGTCCTTTCGATTCAAGGTCTTTGGCAGCCTTTCAAATGATTCAGTATTACTGACCATTGTGGTATGTCAGTGATTACTCCCTGCGATGGAAACGATTCCGAATTGGTGTATGATGCGGGAAAAAAAGAAAAAAACTTCTGTGGGTGGGTCCCTTTAAAGGTTACGAGATCTGGGTAAGGTAAAATCATTGAAAAACCATTTTTCTCACGTTGTTTCCTAGCGCGAAGATAATATAAAATTTACAATGAAGATTTTTCGAAAATTCAAAAATTGAATCAGTTGGAAGAATTTTGGTAGGGTGAGATTAACCCCTGGGTGACTCGTCCTACTCGTATTACTCGTAATTACTTGTATTCCCAAAGTCCGATTCCCTTCAAATTCCGATGAGGCATACTTTATATTTGTTTCCAATCTATGAGTCATTTTTTATCTGTCCGTTGATAAAATAATTTATATAATTGATTGTACTGAAAATTGAGTTCTGCACTAAAACTGGTATCATTTTAATGATATTTTGAAAATCTTGCAAGTTCCGTTAATTTTCCAGTATCGTAATTTGGTTATTTTCGTATCTGCTATTTTCGTATATTTTATTGTTGGCACTACCATTTTCGTAATGTTTTTATTTTTGTAACTGCTATTTTTGTAAATTTGCTACTTTCGTAACTGCCATTATCACGTTTTCACATTCTCTTAACCTTCTTTTCTTAATTTTGACATTTTCGCAATTTTTTTCACAAATGTTCGATTTCCCTAATTCTCAAAATATAATGTGTACTAAGGTCTCTTTATGAATATAAAATACAATT
Organism: Ophioninae sp. B BG-2022a; assembly: GCA_030522765.1. NCBI lineage: Eukaryota > Metazoa > Arthropoda > Insecta > Hymenoptera > Ichneumonidae > Ophioninae sp. B BG-2022a. The sequence continues at coordinate 15,904 of JAPYZJ010003215.1, read as the reverse complement.
TTATCATGAAAAACGACCACTATTAGCTATTTATCAAAGTCTTTTGTTCGAGCAAATCCTGCCTCATTATTTATAGCCATTTGTCAATAAAAAATATTGATCGGCTAGGGAGTCAAGTTATTTCATATAAGATCCCAACCTTCGTTGGCCCAATACAATTCAAAGATCCTTCGAAAACCTACAATCGCTCGTCGTCTAACCGTGTCCCTTTTCTAACCCGCCGAAACTTCGATAATCGTACTCAAGTTTGTTCGGTGACCTAAAAAAGAATAAGGGTGAAAATAAAACCAGAGATCGATACCGAAACTGACCGTTTGCTTATTGACGAAGACGGTGGCGTCCCAAATGGCAGGTGTGCCCGTGTTGAAGTCACCGCCGTGAAACCAAACCATCACCGGCCATCCATCGGCGGGTGGAGTTCCTGAATTAATGAACCATCAATCATAGCATACCAAGGTGAAAAAAATTGGTCACAGGGTAAGTCTCAAGGTCTCCTGGGCTAGCTAACGATGTACAGAAAAATCCCCCACCCCTTCCAATCCTTTTTACCCATGTTTGCTCGCGAACAAACCGCTCCCCGTGTTACCTTCACGACGCGAGTACGTGACGTATGTAAATCCACCCCCTGCTATTTGTCAGTCGTTTTTTTTTATCGTAACGACGACGACGATGGAACGTGCAGTTTGCACGTCGCTCAGCCGAGAATATTTCGAAAGAGTGGCAATTTGTCGTTCCACCAGCTCGTTTCGCGTGTCCGAGACACCTGCCCAGGCTCGCTTTTTCCACCTCGTTAAAATCCCAGTCCAGGTCGTTGGATCTAGTGTCACATCTCTTGATGCGCGTGCTTGATAACGCATTGACCCGTGCGTCTTTCCACTGACCTTAACCGGTGTTTAAACTCAGATTTCAGGCCAACCCAAGGCTGCGCTTTAAGAAATCTGATCCGAGGTTAAGGTGGCGAGAGCACGCACTCGTTGGAGCTCGATCTCTTTTATTCGCAACCGGGAACGCGTGGGCTTGGAAAATCAAGAATGCATGATGGATATTCGGGCTGAAGGGAGTATCCAACGTTGGGAAGGATGAGGGTGCTTTCTTGGGGATAATACGTCACGAGGGTCGACGTCATCAGTGTTTCGAAATTTAATGGATGTGAGAATGGAAAGCTTGTGGATCGATGTAGTAATGAAAGATATTGGGATTGATGTTTACTGGGAATTAATGCGGTTAATGCCGGTGATTAGTCTACGAGCGATCACTCTTGATGAAGATAGCGAAGATTCACGGTATCGAAAATGCGAATTGACGAAAAAGTATTCACCAAGCCACGAACCTTGGAATTGATACGAAACAGTTCCCATTGATAAAAAAGAATTCGAATTGATAAAAAAAAAATAGAGTTGATAAGAAAGAATTCGAATTGATGAGAAAGTATTTTAAAATATAAAAATTCTGTTCTCATCCGTAGTTTCAAAATTTCATTTTGAATGAAGTTTCATAACGGAAACTCTCTTGGTATGTGACTGAAATTTCGAAACTTCAAATTCAATTGAACTCCCAAAAAATGGAAATGCATCGAACTTTCTAAACATTATACTTTGAAGTTTCGAAACTCCGAAGTAACTTGAAGTTCAAGCTTTGCTTGAAGTTGAAACGTTGCAAATTTCCTCGAAGTACGACACGATAAAGACTTTGAAGAGTTTAACCTACCGGATTTAAGGATAAGCATGACGCCGAGATTTCGATGCTTTTAAAAAAACATTTTCTTCTAAAATGCCTTCACAAAATAAAAATATATAGAATTTTTCCTTTCAGCGTAGGTTCGTTTTTAACAGCCGACAATTTTTCTCACTTTATCATTTCCGTTTCCGGGGTCGTTCTCCCGCTTCACTGGAGACTTCCGGACGCCATATCCGGTTGACCATTTCCTTTCGATTTTTGCTCCAGTGACCTTGCGCTCCTTTACAAATCAGGGGGAGGGGGGACCCTCGTGTATATTCGGTACGAATATACGATGAGATTGCACGAGACGAGGAGCAGCAGGGTGTGCGGTGGCCCCGTTTCTTCGCGTTTCACTGCTGCGGGGGGCCGTTGAGTTTACGATTCGACGTCGAGCATCGACAGTCGCGCCCCGGTCACGGATGTAACGAAGGGTGCGACCGGCGTGATTTTCATCCGTTAACCACGCGGGAGGTTCTGCCGTTTCCATTTCTTCGGCTGCGTTTGCATGTATAGACTGAATGAAAACGAATACTCTGAAATTTGCCGTCTCGTTTTCTTCCCTCCCCGCGATTTCACAATTCTGTTTTTCCCCTGCTTGTCTTTCCTTTATTTATTCTTTTTTTATTAACTTATCCATATCGTTCTGTCCATAATTAGACAACTATCAGCATTTGAATTTCCTTTTCATCATTTATTTCTTCCTCTTTCTTCTTTCTGTTCTTTCGGTCTTCTTTATTTTCTTGATCTCTCTTTTCCTCGGAACTTTTTTTTCGTGTCCTCTGATTGTTTCCCTGCTTTCTCCCTCTAGCTTTCGTCTCTTTTTCACGTTTTGTTTCTTCCTCTTTCGTCAACTTTTTCTGTACACGTTTCTTCGTTATTCTCGCAACTCTTGCCTCGCTTTTGGTTTCTCTTATTTTTCCTCTCGTTTTTCATTATTTCTTCCTGTTTCATTGAATCCCACTCGCTTTCTTTCTTTTGCTTTATCTTTACTTCCTTTGATCTTCATTTCGCTTACTGTGCGACTCTTGCTTCCTTTTTTTCCACATATCGAAAAACGTATATCGTTTTTCATGTTTATTTCTTTGTTTACCACTTTCTCCGTTCTTTGAACTTTTTCCAACCCAAACGAAGCTAAACTTTCTTCCTCTTTCTTCCTGACTCTTTCTTCCAATTTTTTCTCTTCTTCCATTCTCTTCCTGTCTTCACTTTTTCCTAGATATCTTCTTCTTTGTCCCGTTTCCCCTTCCGTTGTTTCTTCCTGTTTTCTCCACTTTTGAGTTTCTTATTTCTTCATCTTTTGTTTTTCTCTCTTATCCTTCGTTATTTTTTCTTCCCTCGTTTCATTGCTTGTTTTTTCTTGCTACCCTTTCCTTCTCCTTTGTTTTCTTCACTTTTTCTGATCATCTCTCTCTCTCTCTTCCTCTTACCCTCGTTCCTCTCTCTTTGCTGTCTCTTTTTTCCACGTCCTTTCATCGTTTCCTTCATCCATCCACCCCCTCCCTCTCACTCATACTCATCTTCGTTCATTTTCTTCCTGTCTCTTTTTCGTTTATTTTCTCTCGTGATTCGGTCCCCGCGCCGCACATTCGCTGCTCGGTTTCTCCCGTTGCAGAAGCAAACGGAAAGCCCAGAGAGACCTTCGTGACTGGGCTCGTAATCTCGGCATCTCCCTCGGCCCGAAAAGATCGCGTGCCACCGAGCGGGGCTGCACCAGCAGTTACTGTTACTCCCTCGGACGACGTATCGACCGAGCCAAAAAGGGGCTCGTACCCCTTCTTCTTATTCTTCCGCGTCCTCTTCTTCATCTTTCTCCTTAATGGGTTCTCCGGGGCCCCGATTTCGGAGAGCGTACCCCCCGGAGCTTACTTTCGCATCGCTAACCGTCGTTTTCTCGTCTTCACCAAGCCCGAGTTCTTTGCCGGAAGTTTTCCCCCTTGCATTCACGAAATCGCGCGAAATAGTGAAAGCGGAAATACGGATCTCTGAAATCCCACTTTTATTCCGGAAGTTCAACTTTCCATCATACAGGATCAACGATCCCTTCTTTTTTCTTCTCGAGGATTTCCAACATGGCGGACGTTTCGCGTCATGATCTCGGAGCTGAGTATACAAAAATGTCGACCTCCATGTGGGGCACTCAAGGAATTCTGGAATTCCAAAAGTTTTCGTGCTCTACCAATTCGCTGACGATGATGGATTCGCGAGCGTCGCTTTGTTCCTTTTTTTTTTGTAATTCTTGATCTCGAAAAATGATAAAGTTGTCCAGGGAAGTGCGCGGTGAAGCGAACTCATTTTTTTTTTTTTGAGCACGGAATCGTATTCGATCGGCTATAAGAGCCGGAGCTATTTTTTTCGTCTTTCCTCTCATTTTTTTATTCATGTATCGCTCTTGGAAATCTGCGATTCGTTTCTCTCGATACGAGACACGTCGTTGGGAAAATCTTGAACTTTGCGTAGGAGTATAAATCATAAAAACCCGGGGCCATTAAGGGTGCGGGAATAAGACCGTTATTACGTTGGCTGTGACTTTGCGTGCTGCCGCGAGTTTCCGGCCGCGCAATTCTGAGAAGTTAAAAAAAGGGAAGGAAAAAAGCAGATCGAAGCTACAGCGGGGCGAGAGAAAAGATCGGTTTGATGATGAGAGAGAGAGAGAGAGAAGGAGAGATGAGCATTATCGTCGACATCGCCACCAGGCGCATTCAAGAACGATTTCTCCTATCGATGACTTCGATCTTTGTAGTTTGACGATCGGTAATCTCATACAAGTCAAACAAACTCTGTAACTTTGCAATCTCACCGCGATTAACAAGCGTATTATTAATGTCCGGTTTTCATGAAGCCATATTTAAAAAAAATACACATCCATACAAAATATCCAAAGAAGAAATCCTTTATATCGATATATGATATTCGGAATTATTCGAATCAGGAGGTTTTTCGAAAAACGATCATGAATTCTCATCCCCTAAATCCTCAGATTATTTCGGAGAACTCAACGAACAAACCCAAATATATGTATCGTCACCATGAACATTTAAATATTTTTTGTATGACATGAAGGGGTTAAGTTATTGCAGAAATTAGACAAAGTGCTTAAACTTGAGAAACTTGGGATTACAACGATATAACTGCTAGTCAAACTTTAAATTCGTTATTATTCTGAATATTTTTGTCTTTGGTTATTGTTAATTTAATTTATTTCGTTGAATCTTTTCATTTATTTATTGTTAATTTGTTGTTAAAAAACGTGTCTCAAGTCTTTTCTGTTATTTTTATGATATTGTAAATTGATTATATATCATTTATAATGTTGTAAGTAATTTTTATTATTATTAAAATATTATAAGTCATAAACTAGGTACTGTTACAATAATGACACGTTTCTTTGAAAATTAAGAATCAAAAATGTGTTCTCTAATTATCGAAACCTTATAACAAAAAAATGCTGTACCAAGTTTTAGCCAATATTATTAATTTCAAGAAAAAACTCGTTTTTTCCAACCAACCGGTTGGACAAAATTCAGTCCCATTTCATTTGGGTTTGTTTACGTCCCCATAATCGCCACTCCCAAAATAGTCTCGTCCCCAATTAATGGTTAACCCAAAATAAAGAAGCTTAAACCCTCATTTTTTGGGGACCGTTCACCACCAAAAACGACCATTCCCAAAACAGTTTTCTCTTAAAAATGAAATTATTTAAAAAAAAAACACACACACACACACTCTACAAAGCCAAACATTATCCACAATCACTTTGTCAATCACGAAATGGCTCCAGTTTCAAAGAGTTCCATAAACAGGTCGTGCCAGTGCCCAATGAGGAACGAAGCGATGATCACTCGACTCGATAGGGGTTTTAACGGTTGTCGTGAATATACAGTTCTTCAGTTCGTCGTACATCTCCTCCGTAAGGGTTTCCCCTCATGACGAATTTTCCATCGAGGTCGCTGGACGACGAGAACGGCCAAGCGGGCTGTTTAATTCCCGGAGAGTAATTAAGATTGGAATCGGGTGTGCTTATCTCGCCGTAGGGGCAACAACGTCCACGATGACGACGTAGCTCTACTTATTCAATACAACTGCAGGGGCGTTAGACGAAACTCCTCAGTCGAATCGGATGCATAAAGGAGCCTATCGGGGACACTTGAGTGGAGGGGAGAACGAACCCTCGAACCCCTCACCCTCCTCTCACTCTTCTAATTCCATTTCGACCATTACTCAGCACAACAGTATTTTATCAACATCCCAGAATCAACGATAATATTAGGATAATCGAGCTATCGGGAAAACGCCATTGATGGCCTCCTTTCCTTGGACTCACCGTCAGGCACGAAGAGATTGAGGTAGAGGCAATCCTCGCTGACACCTGGATCTTGAATAACTGGCGGCAACAGACGCCGATACAATTTTTCGTGAAGCTTCATACGATCTGAGACTTGCTGACAGGAGGGCGCGAATTGGGATGCGTTTCTTACTCCGCTCCACGAGGGCAGGGGATCCGTTACCGGCGCGGAAAATCGTAAATTACCGACTGGCCGTTGCGCGTAGGGAATGCCCAGGTATACCGTTACTTTTTGCGGTCGGGCCAATAGAATCTACCGAGAAAAGTATTTATAACAAAGTTATTACATTGATGGTATACAAGTAGGGGAAAGTGGGGTAATTGAGAACGGCGGGTAATTGGGAACACCTATATAAGTAGCACTTCCCTCCGCACTACGCGGACCCACACCGGTCCAAAAGGCGCATCTAGCGCCCCCCAGTGCGTACGCGACGGTGAGAGTGGAAAGCCGCACGCTATCACGGTGAGTCGAACAATATTTTTTGCGTTTCTGTTATAATTTTTAACCTGTGTTATAACAGATGTATACATCATGTCTTTGAGTTTTAGAATACCATATTTCGTTACTATCATTCAGGTATTATATACTTTCAATCGCCATGTGATTTTATTGACTGAGTCGGGTAATTGGGAACAGCGTCTTGCGGGTAATTGGGAACGGTCCCAATTACCCCTTGCGCTCTTAATTTTTCCCTAATGTTGCTGGTTAATTGAGTAAGTATGTTTTAACGTTTTATATTGTTTCAGATGCCTCGAAATTACATTCTATAGACTGCAGGAAAGTACCGAATTGAAGATCTTCGCTGTGCAATCGAAGATGAGAAATATAAAAAGCTCACATTGGGTGAAGCTGCTTCCAAATACACAATACCAAAAACAACATTATTTAAAGAATTAAGACAAGAGGAATTGAAAATACCACAAAAAGGTCGGCGTACGGTATTTAATCAAGAACAAGAAGAGCAGCTCGAAAAAATCGTATAATGTGCAATGAAAAGTATGAATGCCCACCGACCGAAGACTGGATCATGTGCGCCATTTGTAAACTCTGGGCACATGAAAAATGTACTGCTGACGCGACTAGTAGAGGTTACGAGTGTGATACGTGCCACGCGAAGAAATTTTAGTATATTAAAAGATTTATTTTTTTCGTTCCTACTTACCCCATACTGTTCCTAATTCCCCCACAGGGTGTTCTCAATTACCCCAGGGGGTATCGGGTAAAGAGGAACAGCAATGTTTTACGTTTTTGTTTAGATTTGTAATCAAACATTCATTATAAAGATTTATTTGTGGTTAACAAATAAACACTCAAGTAAAGTTTATGTTGATATAAAAGTTGATTGTGTCTATGACATTTTTGTTTTATTTTCAACCATCGGACGTTAAGTGTTCCCAATTACCCCACTCTCCCCTACGCTTAGTGGCCCTTTTTCATCGTAATTCTTATTGGTTTTAAGCACAGTGATAAATAAGCAAATTAATTCATACAGTTGATACAATTCATACAATTGATACAATTGATGAATTGAATTCATACAATTGATACAATTGATGAATTGAATTCATACAATTGAGAAATAAGCAAATTAATTCAGTTGTTGTTATATTTCCTCAAAATTTAACGGTTTTAATGAGAAAATAATAATTAGTGGCTAAACAATAGAGATTAATTAATAGGTAAATTAATCACTAATTACTAGTAAGCTAACCGATATTTTAACCAATTAATTATATTAATGTGATCATTAAACTAATTGATGTTTTTTGTAAGATTGGTTAGTTTAATACGCTTAGGTAAATAGGTGATCAAACTTGCTGAAGTAGTAAGTTTCAAAAAACTAATCGAGTCGATAATCACTCATTCATTTTCTAATGTACTCGTGTCTCATTTGATGAAAGAATTGATTAATTGGTGGATTAGTTTAAGTCACGTTTCGCTAATTAATATCCTAATTCATCAGTTACTAGTACTAATAGTGGCTAAACAATAAATTTTTATCAAATAAAATAATAACAATGGTAATAACGAAATAATTAATTTCTTATTGAAATCGTTCTCATTATTGCATCACTTTTATTATTATTAATATCTCATTATTATTTGACCATTATTACATTTACAACGCAATTTTATTTCCTCAATCATTATTCAATGTTTCACATTAAATAATTAATTTGCACTTACTCATTCTCTATATTCCGACTAATTTTTATCGGAATTATGAGAAGATGCATATTGAAAAATAAATAAAAATCTACGAAACCGATTATTATCATTGATGTTAGAGTGTTATTGTTTGTACGAAATGCAAACCGACTTGATGTTGCTGAGAAAGATTCTTAATGAAACGAAGAAAAAAGAAGAATATGATGAAAATATTGACTTCTCTTCCGACGACGGTTCCTTGATTGGGAATGTTGACGGTTGGTGGTTCGCGACCCTGTCGCGAGTTCGTTCTCTGGGAATACGTGAACGTTGGGACCGTGCCGAGGAAAAGTAATTCCTGGAGGAAAGCAACTGCCACCAACGCTGGGTACTTCATCATTACAGGACTGACTGATTCGTACTGAACAATATGCCAAAGCTGTAGCCGGCTACCACCGAGGCCCCACCGGCGTTTGATACTCGCGTGACTTACGAACTGTGTATGTGCCTTGGAGACCCTCCTCCTGGCGGCAGGAGGCAAAAAACGATGTTACGGTTTTACTACGGAGCGTCATTATTCGGAGGACCTGCGCCCTGGTAAAAACCCCTTCTTTGGACTCCCCTTACCTTTCGGCCTCCCACACCCTCCCCCACTCTCGCCGTGTGTACACACGTATTATTTTATGATACAAGCTCGCTTTTGTCCATCAATCCAATTGGCATTATTTTTCTCCACGTTGTTTTTACGTTTTCTCGTTGGATTTCAAAATTTTCTTAGAATACCGATCTTTTCGATGTTTCCTCGGGCGCCCTTACGCGGCTTTACGATCCCATTTGGGTTTCACTTTTGCCCTCCCCAAGGCCTGTCACTTTGATACTTCCGGTTGCTGAGAGACGCGAACTGTTACCCTAGGCGAATCGGTTTCTAACACGCGACTCTACCTCCCTCGCGCACTGGGGCACAGGGAAACTGGAATTCCAGTTGAGGTTTCGGCAACTGTATTTTTTCTCAGTTTCAGTTGTTTTTCGGGAGTCAGGAGGAATGCTGGTTTGATGGCTGATCACTAAATCAGTGGGGGGGGGGGGGCTGAGAGAAAATGGTCAGCCATCGTAGTATTAGACTTTCTGTTTATATCACTTTACAGTACTTACAGTTACTTACAATTACTTGCTTACGGTATTAGAACGATTTTGTTTTCCGCCACTTCGATACTTATTTCAATTTGAGTTTTTTTTTTACTATTAAACTTGATTTTTATTATAAATCAATTTTATATTTAACAATATTGTGTCAAATGTTATTATTTTATTGGTTCATCTTTTATAATTATTAACTTAATATTTATTCCATTGAATATCATGAATGTACAATATAATTAATACCAAAATATTGTTATCAGTAATGATAATTTAATGGAATTGAAATTTGAATATACATCAATTTAATATTGTATAAATTGTCTCAAATTAAATTAGTAATTTTTTATTTAAAAGTTTAATACATTCATTTTATTTGTTTATTTGTTCATATACATTTACAAAAATTAAAAGTTCACATTTATTTATTTTTATTTAGTTTATTATATTTACGTATGTAAATATGAATAAACGTTAATTTCATCCATATCGGGCTGTTATTAAACATTATAATTTAATTAGACTCGCATATGCATTTAATTAGTTTTGAAATACGCGTGTATTTTATCGCTTGCCAGATCCCTCCTCACCAGCTGTAATGCACGATTTTGTGTCAACCGAATACTAAATTATACCGACACGTTCATGTGACCCCCTTAACGTTCTACTTTTAAATTCTATGGCCAGTTTAAATTACCTACCCTGTCTAGGCTCCATCGTACTTCCATTCCATTATGATTCTTCCGATTTTTTTTTCTCTCTCTCCCTCCCACTCACTCTCATCTTGTATTGCGTGACATTCGTTTTATTCGATGCGGTTGCGGCGGGCTCTGCAATGAGCCGATCATTTTTCAACTTTTGGCCTTGCCGCAGTTTCGTACGTGTGGATGTACACGACGATTCGGGCGATAAAAAGTATATAGAAGCTAACACGTTTTGGAGGTTACAATTCAGAATTACGGGGTTCTGTTACTTGATTCAATTAATTTGGCGTTTGAATTCTATTTTTTTCCCATTCTTGACGATTGTATTTTTGCAATCTATGATAAAGTGCCCCCGAGAAAGTCAATTTTATCACTACCGTTGTGGCTCGTGTTAATTTGTATTTTAGATACGATTTGACTTCAAAGTACGTGAAGATATCGAGAATGATCGATTTTTCATCAAATGGCGCATGTATGGAAAAATAATTTTTTTCGATAAAAAATAATCAAGGAAAAAACATTTATTTTCGAAAATGTGTTTAAAGTGTGAAGAATTCGGTAAACACTCCGATGTAAAATGTTGTAAGACATGAAAAAAAATTGAATTAATGGATGCAGAATTAGTGTTGTCACTCGCAGGGTACTCTCAGATGCACGTGACTGGTTTCGACCATTTTTAACACCCGCAGTTTCTTACCATACATTGCGAAACAATTTTTGATGATTAAGTGTTCGCAAGAAATTGTCGTAATCTACTTTATCCCGATTTAGTATGATACTCTTAATTCAAGTTTACTAAAAACGCAATGTTCAAGTCGATAAAGGAAATACATATATACTTGACACATAACCTATAATATGATCCGAAAGCTGATTCCCGACATTCGCATTAACCAAACTTTCGACATCCACGCGAACGACTTCACAGGCAAAACCCCAATTGAATATAAATTCCGAGAAACCTCAACGAATTATCAAAATGACACAGTGCTATTGCCACATCTGAAGAAATCATTCAAATTGGCCTCGATATTTCTAATTTATAGTTCGACTATACCAGGGGAAGCTATTACCGTAATTGCAATCATTTCCATAAGGATATTATAGTCCAGATGGCTAGTGGAAATTCTCTGGGCATTTGACGAGTTTGCAGATGACGATTGTAGAACTTAGATCACTTTGCATAATAGTTGAATTTTTATTTTCATCACCGATAGATCCTCGTTTTTTTTGCTCATCCGCCACTTTAGGATTAATCTTATTCACGATGTTTCTAATGTCACTATTTAAGCATAATATTTGTAGCGATATTTAAATCCCCGTAGTTCTCCGATGTAAATAATACTAATCTACCAACGTTTTGTCCAAACATTTGATAGACTCCGAACGGGCCTTTAACGGCCGCACTTCACACTTACTTTTTCCCTAAAGTGTCACATCTGAGGATTATCGCTTGCACATTTTATTCAGGAATATGAAGGATTCGCAGTGTTACGATTTTTTTCGTGAACAAACGTCTTCTTGTAAACAAACGCACATCGATCTTTTTATGATTTTTTAAAAACATTTCGCCGTTTTTTTTCAATAAACTGATTACTCGTGCGTTATCTGCTATATTCAAAGCATGTTCCGTAATTTTTTCATCCACACCGGACGAATAGTTTTGTCACCATCCTTTTTTTAAACCGACTGAGTAAAATCGACGCGGTGTAAGTTCCATGAAATCCACCGGAAGCGTGGCTACAGATGGTCAATATTAACAGTATTGATTATTGTAATAATAGTCCGGTAAATATTATTTTTCTATACGTAACATTATTAGTCCTGAAAAGGAGAAGTCTGACCTATATTTTGAATATATATACAGATTGGGAACGTTTAAAGGCTGGTCTGCAAGTCACGCGCCCGGTCGGTATAATCGTAGCGTCCAAGCGACCAGCGCCTAGACAGCCGAGAAAACAAACTCTTGTGCTACTCGCAACCAATTTATCTTACTCTTGTATATATATTCTGTAAGTTCTTTCTCTGTCGCGACGACGCGTCCTGCGATACCCAAGTTGCGATCCTCTCTTGTAAAATGCTACTATAAGAGTGCACCGGCAATAAATACTTATTTTGTGTTATTCTTGAAAACCTAATCAGTATTCCTTGGGGCATCGCCCCCATAACGTTCCTGCCCATGCTGCACCCTTGCGTGCATTCGCGCATCAAGCGTCAAAGGAACAGTTTTTTTTACACATAAACACATGATATTGCATAGTATTTTGCAGCGAAGATTATCTCCGGTAGCTTCAAAATGTTACGATACGATAAGCGATACAGGCGATTTTCAGTGTCAATCAGAATTTCATAAATTACATCGAAAAACATTGTGAAAATCGTTCACCGAAGGAAGACACAGTTTCTAACCTCACTTTCATGGCCATTCTGTCACCGTCTTTTTCCCCCTCTCCACCTTTTTCTCCCAGGTTGACTCATTCGTTTGTAAACCTCATTCCTTAAGAATTCAACGTGCCATTTGACTTCGCTTCGTTGAGTAGCTGGGACAAAATGATCGGGAACTGAGAGCCCCACCCCCATCGAAATTAAGTTTGGAGGTTATAAAAATGGGGTGCAAAGTGTTTTGGGGGCTTCTCGCTCTGGCGGTCGTGTCGTCGCGTGCACAGGACTATCTTGGCTGTTTCAAGAGCACCAGCAACGATTCGGACTTTCTCGACCCGGTGCAGGCATGGCCAAGCTCTCCCAGTAGCTGTGCCGCTGAATGTCGCAGTCGATACTTCATGTAAGACATTTTTTTTTTCAGCATTCTTCCTGGATTGTTAGTTATCACGTCCAGGACAAAATGAATGAGAAGCATTGGAATTTCAGGTATGCCGGTCTCATGCATGGACAGCAATGCTACTGCGGTAGCCATTACGGACGAAACGGCCCATCTTCTGCTTGTACCAATCTGTGTAATTCAGATCCCAACAATTATTGTGGATCCGAGGAGTCCATAAGCGTCTATGCTACTGGCCAGAAAGGTTTGGAAAATTAGGAAATTGGTTTTTTAATCAAATAAAAGTTTGCATTAGTTGGAATGTGATGAAAAAGAATATTTATGGTACGCTTTATTTTTGTTTTACTTTTTCGTCTACAATAATATCGCTGTCTTACATTGAGTCTTTGGACGAGTTTGTCTTTTTCGAAGGGACTAATAAGGATCCGTTTTCTTACAGGTCCGAGTCCACCTCGAAGATTACAAGTGATTACGAGCCGATCGACGAGCCTCGTAGTTACTTGGGAGCCTCCGGACATCCACAATGGAAATCTGACATTGTACACCCTACAAACGAGTGTTGAGAAAACTTACGCATCTTACAAGATCCTTCCGAGTCAGACGATAGTTCAAGGTGGTAACTCCAGCAACACAACGCTGATAAGTCTTCATCCTGGCACGAAGTACAACGTATCGACAACGGCATCGAACAGTAACGGAGAGAGCGAGCCTGCATTTGTGTTGGGTTGGACATTGATCGGGCCACCGGAGAAGCCGGCAAGGCCAAAGATTCTGGAAGAGGCAAGTGAAACGATGACCGTTCTGTTGTCGAAAGGTCGAAGCGAAAATGGACCCGTTAGCTCTTATCAAGTTATCGTAGCTGAGCGTTACATAGTGCCTCAGAGGGACGAAAAATTCGTTTATACCAATTACAATCGAGCGCTCGAGGAGTCCCTTGGCTATTACGTGACCGGTGAATTCGACGCTGTGGATTACCCGCGATACGAGAAATTCATCGTTGGCGATGGAAAGTTGATAGGTGGCTATTACAACGCGCCCTTGAAGGGACGTTTCGTAGAACCGCAGATCGGCTTGGTGATCGTTTCGAGACTGAATCGCGAGTCTCGTTACGGTTATTCCGATTTGGTCAAGTCAGGATCGTATTATCAGGGCGTGGATCCCGATTTCACGAACGCCGGATTGCGCGTCGCCATAGCGATTCTCGGTGTAGCTCTGATAGCCTCGGTTCTTGGTTATTTTCTGCTGCGACGACGACACACCCAGAATCGTATGAGGAAATTGCCCGAGCAACAGGAGCTCACCCTTCAGGGTCCCGTTTACGAGGTCGACAATATGGCCTACATACCCGAGGACATGCCCGAGCGGACTAATCATTACGAGAATTTGAAGGCTAAAGTTTGGAACATACCGAGGAACTGCATGACCATCGACTCGACGATCCTACGTCGCGGTCGCTTCGGAAGTGTATACACCGGCACCGTGCTAAAAAATAACGTCTCGATTAGCACCGTCGTTCACTGCATCGAGGACAGTTCCCTCAGACAATCCGAGAAACGGCACATGCTGAGGGACCTCGACGTTTGCATAAAAGCCGGCGCGATGCGATATCTCGCCGCACTTATCGGCACTTGCGAAACTCCCGAGACGCTTCACGTCGTCCTCGAACTTCCACCGCAAACTTTGAAAAACCGTTTGGTCGCAGCTCGCTCTGGTGATGAATTCCCTCACGAGCAAATTCTCCCGATTGGCGCTGCCGTTGCCTCGGCTCTGCGTCATCTCGAGACTCACAAGATCGTTCACACACGCCTGTGCGCCAGAAGCGTCGGGTTGTGCCCCGATTTCACGCCTAAACTCATGGGCCACGGTATTGGAAAGTATTCCCTCGAGGACATCAAGTACACGAGATGGACCGCCGTCGAGTGCTTCAGCAAACAGAAAAAAAGCCCCCGAGCAGTCGTTTGGGCTTTCGGGGTTTTAATGTGGGAAATACTCAGCATGGGCGGTACACCCTATGCCAATTTACCCAACGATATTGACGTCGAGGAAGCCGTCGATCAAGGCATCAAGTTGCCACAACTCAGAGACACTCCCGATCCACTGTACGAGGTATTGATCTCGTGTTGGCAAACTGATCCGGAGGAGAGACCGACCTTTGACGAACTCGTCAGATTGGTCAGTTTTTACGTTTTTCTACGAATTGTGCATGTAACGTAAGCTCAAGGAAAATTTCTTTAAACAATGCGACATCGTATATTTTATTAAGCAATTTTTCTATACAATAACATTCCTCCTAAATAGAGATTGGCTCTCAGGCCACGTACCGATATCGAAACTACGGGAAATTTTGCATACTTATGGTGATCCCGAATTTACACTAATCGGTTAAACCGAGCTTTTCTCAATCACATCGTGCAATCCAACACTCATAAAGACTGAATTAACATTGAATTTATCATTTTTTCGTTCAGAATACCCTCAGCACCTGTCCAATCACTGCCATCACCGAACCGTACATCGCCGAGCTGGAACTCAACTGACGAACGGATTGGTCATTGAATTATCCAGCTTGTTCCATTTATTGCGGACATTGGAGGCGCAAAACAAGAACGAGAAAAGCTACATGTAAAATATTTCCTGATGCGTTTTTTTCTCCTTTTTTATTTAACAAAAACGACAATATTGGTAAATAATCGTCGAGTTACCACGCGTGTGAAAAACGGAAACGTATTGATGTCACTTTATTATTTTTAGCGTAGCTTAGCCGGGGGAACCCTGAGTTTTGGTAGAGAATATAGAATCTCTTTAAGAGGGAGCCGCACCCGCGACAAAACTTCGACGCAGCCTCGGTTCGCGTCGGTAAAACAAAATTAGCGCGAGCTACTGCCATCTACCACGAGGCAAAATTGTCGCTAGCGTCCGGGAAGCCTCGACGGGCTTCGTGTATGAGTATGTATACGTACATACGTAACACTGGCAATTTCGAGATGCGCAGCGCCCCGGCATTCGCCGGAACTAAAAGTCACAAATGTCGGACGATATTTTCTCGAAATCGTAAACAAATACCTACAAGTTAT
>JAPYZJ010003214.1:0-21975 GCA_030522765.1 Ophioninae sp. B BG-2022a | reverse complement strand
TTGAGGTTAATATCGTTGTTCAGAAAAATATAAAAACTATAGGATATTTAAAGTTAACATAAATAATTGTAAAATAACTCACCTTTCTCCTGGTTTAATTCACTTTTACATTGAGTATGATCTGTTCAAGCTATAAGCTTACACAGGTAGGTAAAAAATTACATCGGGAGTCGACGAAAACTGAAAATGGCTCCTGTGAACATATGCGCTCTCACTACCGGTCCACAAGCGATTGGCGATCCGCAGGGAAGGTAGAGCTTAGCGTGCACTGATCGCCGGCTCGATACAAACGACGTTCTTTGAGAAACACCGGTGGTCTATATTATAGAACCAGTCCATATTTGGTGCACTTACTCTATCATTATTTTTTCAAAATCAAATTGGAGTATCCATTTATTCTAGCAGTCGTGCAATTCGTCTCTTTTATAATTCAACATATTGATAAACTAATCAATACACCACTTCGTTACAAATAAATTAAATGAGTACTATTTATAAATGAATACGATTATTATTATTTTCAGATCAAATTGGAGTATACATTTATTCCGTCGTGCAATTCGTCTCACCGAAAAAGTTCATCCAGTACCCATTATCCATGCGTAGAATCCCAGCAAAAATTCGGTAAGGTACAAGTCGATTTCTTTTTATCATTTGGCACAATTGAATGTTGGAAGGGTAAGAGAGATCGCGTCGTAGCCAGAAAGTGTTTCGAGCTGATAAAAATTGTACGAAGGCGCGAGTGTTGGGGTATTGAATTTTGCATATGTGCTATTGCTGGGCAGTAAGGGAAGAGCGAAGCGGAACGATGGAAGAGAAGCAGAAAGAGACGGAGGGAGGGGTGGGAGAAGAGAGAGAGAAAGTTTAATGTGTATGCACCCGGTAGTTCTCACGCGCTCTCATCTCACCGTGCTGTATTGTACATTCGCTCCGTCTGGATGCCACGACGTTTCGCGTGTTTTGCGCCATTCGGAGAGAGAGAAAAAGAAAAATGGGGAGAGGGCGGGGGGGGGGGGGTAGAGGGGAAAATGCGAAATCGACACGGTCCACACTCACACGCGTAGTCCTATGTACATACGGGGTTTACATACGCACGAACCCGTACTTTCATATACATCCATATTTATGCGACGAGAACTCCAGCCTGTAGGAAACCAGATGAAGGAAAGTTCGCGCTCCTTTTATACAGGTGCGTGTACACCCACACCTCATGGGCCAGTCCAAGTCATCAACGAGTCCAACGAGACCGCTCGATTTTTCTTTTGCGGGACATTGGTCTGATGGGGTGGGATAGTAAATCCGAAATTCGAATAACCAGAAGGCTCAAAATCCCGAATTTGAATATTCCGAAACTACAAATTTTGTCGGTTTCGTAAAGGTTTACGATATTTGTTTGGGTTTGTTTGGGTTAGTCGTTAGTTTGTCATTAGTTTGATTTTAAAGTCTTGATTTTAAACAAACCCAAACGAACCCAAAAATTTCACGATGTTTGTAGTTTTGGTGTATTCAAATTTGGAATTTTTGAACCATCCGGTTATTCGAAGTTCCGGTTTCCACCCGCGCCCGTTCTGATGCATTTAGAAAGGGAGATCAACAAATGTGATCTAGGACCGTGATTATTGGATGGTTTTGCTCAGAAGTAGAAATTGGAGCCCAAGGACGGAGGACGTATTGAAAGAGACGTTTGTATCGTTTGAACTGGATCTAAGGTTTACCTGACCCATGTAAAGCCCACCTTATTTGTGTTTAAGTACGAAGAAAAACGTTGAATGTTGAAATAAAACGAAAATGTTGAGATTCATGATTTATTCAATAATCGAGGTATTAATAATAATTTTGGTTCAGAAAACAGGGTTCAGTATTAGGTAACTATAAGCTTTTTTTTAAAGGCGTCTTCTGAGCCTTATTCAGACCACTATTTTTTATTAAGGCGAAGCCCGTTGTAACTTGGTATGAAAAGAATTTAAAAAATAGATAATCTTCAATTTTTTAAATTAAAAAAATTAAGGAAAGAATTAAAATAATTTAAAAAAATATATATCTTCAATTTTTCAAGAATTAAAAAAATATATAATCTTCGCAAAAATATATAATCTTCAACGTGCATAGTGCTAATAAACCACTGCATATAATTAGAATAAACATTCACTAAGTAATATTGAAAACATTTTTTATTTTCGAAACATTTGGATATTTCAAACGTGGGCTTCATTAAGGCACTGGGCCTTACATTTGTCAGGTACCTTATAAACATTTTTTTAATTTCGTTCTTTTAGTTAGTCTACTCTTTCAATTATCATAAAAAATCCTCGATTGGAATCAGTAAATTTTTCCCCATGACCCTAAAATGTCCTTGAAACGTCCTTCACGTTGTTAAAGCTTGAATTCGTCTAAAATTGGGACTCAAAATAACGGCTAAAAATTGATAATTCGGAATGATCGAAATATCGCCGAAATAATATTTCACTCAATTCATTTATGGACTTATGAGGTATAACGAATAGGACGTGAGCTATACGAAGAGTGCAAGATGAGGTAGCGAATGAGACGATGAAAAGAGGAGGGCAAACGAGACGCGACGAGTGAAACTTATGGAGGAAAAAAAAATTACAGCTGACGCGCATGCGAAGGTTTGATTGTACTTGTGTGGGTGTAGGGATGAAGGGCCGTACACCTGCGTCTGGGTTATATTGGACGTACGTTTTTCCCTGGGTGGCCTCTTTCTCTCGTTCTCTCTGCGATTTCCATACGTAGGATATCTCGTGAATTCGTTTCGCGCGGTATATACGAAATATAGTGAACGCGTATTTTTATAGCCGGTGGTAGTACCTACTTCACGCGAGAAGGTCTTTTCACTACGTCGGAGAGTTTCGTAGCGAAGATAATATAGTACGAATATATAGACCGCTGCGTAGATCTGGAACGGCTGATATTCAAAATACGGCATCTCTCTTTATATTTTCTAATTCCAAAGCCGACTCGGAGCTCGCACGTCCGAATGTTCAATTTTTCCACAGATCCCCTTGCCAGCGCCAAACCGGAAACACGACGGAACGATATATTACAAAATTGCGACTCAAAACCTCGTACTCGTTTTACTTGTCTTCGCCGAATGGCGAAATTGGATTTTTGCGCAATACCCAGATTTTCATTTAGTTTTTTTTTCAAGAGCATGATGAACGCTGGCCAGAGAGTTCTGCACCAACGTGGATCAATGAATGAAACTTGTAGTGTTGAAATGAAACGAAGAGATTTTATTTTTTGACTTTCAACATTTTCGTCGGTGGATTTGAGTGAAAAATGTTTTTTTTTAATACTGATAAAAAAAATAAAGTATAGACATTCGTTGCATTGCGATGAATACTTCGCCATCTTAATTACTTGGTTTCTCGATGAGGTACGAAAAAGTACACTTCGTCCAGGCGTTTTTGGATGACGTTGAATTTTGCCTCGTTGAACTGCAGCGAAAATAAATTAATTTCGTGGACTTGAAGTTCGCATCGTTGCGACGCAATGAAATTTCTTATCTCATTTTTTTATTTCACTAGAACCATTATTTAGCGAAATATTTTTTCAGATTGGAATTCTAGGTTATCACAATAAAGATTTGTACAATTATGGAGGTATTTTACTTACGATTTCAGAGAAAAAAAAATAAAGAAACTTCAATCTAATTTAATTTCAATATGCTCTTTCATTTTTCACTTTTTTTTTCATTTAATTGTTTCCTATCCAAATCGCTCAAACATTTTTACACAATCTCATTTGAGATTTTCCCTCGCGTTAGAAAAAAAAATTATATAAAAGTTTGAATACATAAAAAATAAAAAATAAAAATTTCTTTGGGTTTCAACGATGCAACCTTTAACGTCCTCGATCCCTCCTGCCTCCCGATTATACCCTCTAAGGGTCTCCCATAGACGGGATTATAGGAAAGCCTTTGCTGAAAGGTGGGCCCGATCGATTTGTGCATTTTGCTCGAGCGGGGTGACACAAAGGTGGGTTATGTACGAGACAATTCGCGCGCATGAGCCGCATCGTGCGAATACCGTGAAGGATCGTATTACAAGGACGGATGTGTTCGGAAACTGGTCGATTGTGTGCAGAGGGTGGTTTTTCCTTACATACATGTATGCAGGATGAAAAGGACCGCTTGGGAGGGTATAAAACGCAGCCGGTCGTGCTCCAGCTTCAAGTAGGGCTGACTAAGCACCCAACGACCTAATGGTCGTTGGTTCGCTTCAGCGAGAATCACCGGCGAAGTGGCTGATCGGTTGGCGATGCCTTGATGTACCTGAGCTGTTTCCGCACTTCCAATAATCGTCTCGTGGCAATGCCAAGAGAAAAAAAAAACGTCTTCGTACTCGAAGAATACGACGCGATAACGAAAACGTCGCCGTAACGTTAAAGTACTCGTTATTTGACACCATTCGACGAGGACGTCAACGAATACATCCAAAAGGCTACATTCGAAATAAGGACACACTGTAAAAACCTCCTAGAGAAATGTTGCAGACTCGAAAGTACGACCGAAAAGAAAATAACCGTAATCGAGAATTTCAAAAAAAAAAAACCCCGGCAAGTGGGAGTCGGACTAACCCACCAAGGATTCCGTACAAATTTGTAGGTACATATTATAAATAATTGAGGATGCGAGTCTCACAGTTTTTTCCTAGTTTTTTCCGAAATTCAGTTTCCTAAACGTATAATTACTGATAAGAAATTGTGGTTATTCTAATCATTTATACCTAAAATAGTTTTAAAAAATCTAGAAAATGATTTGTAGATTGATTACTTTAAATAGGGACTAGATTTTTTAAAGATTTCGTTACAAATGTATAGTTTTGAGATTTTCCCTCTACTTTTAGTATAGGGAAAACCTATACTAAAGGTTTTACTGCTAAAGGTTTATACTAAGGTTTTATACTAAAGGTATAAAAACCTATACAAGAGAATAAGGGTCTTGACAGACGGACGGACTTTGAGGCACGAAACCCTAAAAAGACAACGGTTTCAGGAATTGAAAAAAAAACAAATTGAAGGAATAAATAAAAAATGGTCCTTCGGGAACAAGCAGGTACCCTAGAAGCCTCGCAGGGAAAAATTGCAAGCTCCGAAGTACGAGAAGAAAATAATCATAAACGAGAATTTGAAAAAAAGGAAAAAACGAGCTTGCGAATTGAAAAACAAAATCAAGGTTGCAAAGTTGGCTCTGAATTTTCAGAGGAAAGAAACGATTTTGCGGCGATGAGGATTCGACTAGAATCTGCACCCCGAAGTAGAACTGACGACATTCGAGAATATAGGTCTTTTCTACAAATGCAGGAATGGGGAAATTCACGGTTATAGATATTGGAGGCTCCATTCGATTCGAGACTTCGAAGGGTGGGGGGCGTCTTTCCTCTTGTTTCACGAGTATCAGAAACAACCCTCGTGAAATGAAGTGTCACGGACCCCATCGTAAAACGTCAAAAAAAAAAAGAATAAACGAAAAAACGAGGACGGCGCGAGTGAAGTGAAGCAAGAGCGAACCTGATCGAAGTGATGGGATCGAGGTCGTTCTGAGAAAAAATAGGGAAGACGATTGGAACGAGATATCCGTTCTAGGTACCTTGAAACGATGAGAGTTCCAATTCGCAGCCCATTTTGATTTTACAACTCTTTGCGGTAGGAAAAAAAAAGTTGAGTAGGTTTGCATTAAACGTTAAATAAAATCGTACCTAACACCCGCAGCAAAAATAAATTTGAACTTTCTCCACTGAGAGTATTGACGGTAGGAAATATCGTTAAGCACAGCTTGATTAATGATTAATTCGAAATTTGGTTTATTCACAATTTAATTATTATTCATTTTATGATTATTCATTTTATTATTATTAATTTTATGATTATTTATTTTGTTATTATTCATTTTATTATTATTATTTCCGTGAACATTCGCTTCTACGAACATACATGCAACGATCTTTTTTAATTTCTTCTTCTTAATTAGGTATCCAACGATCATTTGCAAATTATGGTCGAAGACCTTTAACAAAAATAAGATAAAATATCGAAGCATTTATGCCAGCTCAAATGAAATGCAAAAATTGAACAATTGAAAATAATTAATTGTCATTGCTTTTCAATCATGAAAAATTTGACCTTCTCTTTTTCCATAGCTCTACATGATGACTTGTTAATTTATACATTGTAGCTGGCGTCATGATAACAAAAAAATCTTAAAAAAAAACTCGTGACTCATGCAAAACAATGTAATTAGCGATAGAGATTCCAAGCAAATTGGCGTATCGACGACGAGCCTTCTCGTCAGAAATGCAACAGAAATGCAGCCTTTGCTCGGCACATTTCCGGCATCTTTCATTTTCGATCTGTACCTCTGAAGCTTTCAAAGAACCCTCTATGTACAGAAGGCAGTGACGCTGACGAATTTCCATCGAGTACTCCTGTATCAAACCGAACTTTCCAAAGTAAAACAAAAAAGGAGAAAAAATAATCGCGCGAGCGCATCGGTGCATCCCTGACTGACATTCCCTTATCGTAGAGTGACGCGCATATGTACACATGAGAAAACGAGAATTTTCCACCGGTTGTATCCGCGTGATGTCGACTATCAGCACATTCGGCTTTTTCAACGACGGTCCTCAAATAATTCTCAGCTATTCATAGATTTTATCGAGAGAACAGTCCTCGAAATAGAAAGTCTTCAAAATCGAAGTTGCCCTTCGATAAAAATAAAATACTTTCGCTAAATCACGTTTTGAAAATCCTATAAAATAATTTCTCATTCGTTTCAATTATTTGAAGAAAAATAAACCAAAATATTTTGTCCTAATTTTTATTCGGTAGCTTGTCCTAAATAAATATAGTTCTTATCTATTCACAAAAATCGAGCGATTTTCAACTCAGCCACATGGCAACTCAGCATTGCCATGTGGCAACGTGAGTAGTCAATTTAATTTACGGATCATACATCAAAAACTACAAACGTAGCGTTGCCATATGGCAACAGTCTAAAACTCAAAATTGGGAGATTTTGAATGTTTTTTGTCATCATCAACTGGTCATCATTCAACCCAAACATAAAGATAAAAACACAAAATTTGAATTTCAAAAACTCAGTCCCTAACGGATTCATAAACTATCTTTTCTATGAAAAAAAACGACCAAAATTTCAAAAATTTATCAAAAAATCATAAAGCGAGATAACAGATTGAAATTTGGCATGCGGTTAACTGAAACATGAAGCTATCATAGTAGCCCAGATTTATCATCATACAAGCCTCACTTTTGGATAAGGCCGAGAACTTTTCAAGCAGCCCTCGTATATCCTATCACAGTTGAATTTATCCAATCGAACGTTGCGTTCCTTGGTACGGACGCATGAACAGCGTGGATATAAGCGAATGATCGGGCGGTGGAGACCTAGTACACGACACTTATACGCTGATATACGGGCTGGTTCAACGCGAGAGATAGGACCGAACATAGAGGAAGGGAAAAAAAGCTCCGCTGACACTCCGTCGCTGACTTTGGTGAACGGAAAATAGTCAGAGAGGGGTAAAAGAGGAGAGGGGTGAGGGTTGAAAAATAAACGACAAGGAAATGAAAAAAGAGAGAGAGAGAGAGAGAGAGACGAGATGAAAAAACACATGAGAGATGTGGAACGCGCGTGAATGGCACCTGCAATCCGGCAGTGTGAGTATAGTACCATCTGCTGTGTACCAGCAAGCCGATATTTGATTGAAACGGATAAATAACGTGAAAAATAACGGATACGCAAACACGTGTTTGTGTTCGGGTGTGTTCGGGCGAGAAAGAAAAATCAAATGTTGCATCAGAGCTTGGTTCGCGCAGAGACGAACGCTTCTTTCTCCCGCGGAAATAGAATGGAGATATGTGTATAGAAGCCTCGTTGAATATCAGTCGGGAATATTGCCAAAGCAGAGAAGAGACCACGTGGGGAGATTGGACGCGTCATCACGATCCTCACTGTCACTACTCCCGGGATGGATGCGAAAAATAACGGACAAAAATAAGAACAAAAGGTGGGCTGGGGGATAAAGAGACTGGACGTTGGTGCCATTCTTGGTGAGGATCCTGATAATTTATTTCTGGTCAGTATCATTGCCACCTGAAATCTGTTTTGATTACCTACATTGTTTTCTTGAAATGCAACGCTAACATTATTCATTTTTTTTTTCTTCACTCACTTCAATCACTAGTCAACGTTATTTGTATTCTCGCGAATTAACTCTTCATCCCGACTCATGGGTCGTTTTCGACCCAAGCGAAATTTCAAAGTGCTGTAATTTTTCGTGAGGTACCCTCCAGATTTTCAATAACAAAAGTATAACAATTTGTTTGTTTTTTTTCAAAATATTTCTATTGGGGCTTAAAATTGAAGGTTGAAAGAACCTCCATGAATTTTTTTAGATTTTTTAAAGTGTTTTTACTGATCCGAATAACGCAAAGACGAAAACGACCCATGAGTCGGTATGGAAGGTGACAAAAATATGAGTCGGGATGAAAGGTTAAAAGCGTCAATATCGAGTTACCGTCCGTAAAAATGATTCGGCAATTTTTGTAGCTTGCAATTAGTGAATTTTCGTTGCGTTTCAACTATGCAGTGAAATTTATCAAACTTTTTGAATACTTTTGAAAAATGACGGGTTTGTTTCGTCGTAGCGTTTTGGACATACGCACAAGTGGGAGTTCAAAAATCAACACGAGGCTTCAATAGCTATATATATCCATTTCCTTATTTATTATTGTGTTGCACGTACAAAGAGTGCGAACGGGGTTCGCGGTTGTTCGCAATGCAGGAGTGTTGTATCCTCTCACATACGACGAGGGAATAACAGTGGTGAGGAAAAAAAAAGGTGAACGCAACCGGAGGAGAAAGAAAAGGGGCGCAGAGGGGAATGAGGGGAAAGAGGTCTGGGCTAACAGAGGGACATGTAAGCAAGGTGGGTAACAGTTGCATCGCACGATTCTCCTATAGAAATATATATATACACATATATATTTATATTTTTGAATATGTGTGTTTGCGAGAGGAAAAGGTCCCGGAGGAGACTTGTTCATGTTCGTGCTGGCATTCGGCATTGCGCCGCATATTATCCAAGGATGCACGAAACGCATCCCGACATCTTTCATTCTCGTCACGATCGTTCGTTGTTGTTATTGTACATGGCCGGCGGCTTTCCCATTCGCCTGTCCCTTTGCGAACGAAACGCGAAAGACGCTAAATTCACGAATAACTCTTGAAACGTCTCGTGTCCGATGGATGGAGAAGGATTCAAATGAAAAAGGTACAAAAAGAAGAGAAGGAACGACAAGAAACAATAATGGTAGCGTGGGAGGGAGTTTGGAGATGAGGGTGAGAAGGGTGAGAAACAAGGAAGAGAAGTCAGTTTCGTTGATGTTTTCGTATGGTTGGAATGCAATGGGTTTTTTTTAGCTGTTACTGGATCGAGTAGCGAAAAGTTGGTTCATAATAGAAGAATCGTGGATTTAGATTGATGAATCGTATCGTGAATGGTTAAATTGCTAATCGCTGATTTAATAATGTAGCAACACTTGAAAATGTTAATTTTCCACTTTTGGTAATAATTGCAGTAAAATTAGACGATTTTGGGATGTGCTTGACTGTAGTTTTGTCAGTCACTTTACTTCTGTTTCAGCCGTCCAAGAAAAATGTTCTCGATTTTTAAATGGAATTAGCTAGCAAGCTTTAATTTCATTAAAAATCACTTGACGATTATTTTCACGAGATTGTAGTTCGCAACGTTGCGACGCAACGAAAATCATTATTTTATAATTTCTCTATTTTTCGTTCACTAAAATCGTAAGTAAAATACCTTAAAAATCATACAAATTTTTATTACGATAACCTAGAATTCAAATCTGAAAAAATATTTCGCCAAATAATGGATGTAAGAAAATAAAAGTGAGAAAATAAATTACACCGCGTCGCAACGATGCGAACTTCAAGTCCATTTGATCTTCATGTATATTTTCAGAGCTTCGTACCAAATTTGTTTAATGATAATATTCATTAAGGAAATTGGTTACGCAGCTCTGAAAATATATGTTAAAAAGAATAGCCAAGCGATATTTCAATTATTTCACTTGTTCGACAAAAATAAATGGTTCTTTTGAAAAGCCTTAATTTTCGGCTCGTCACAATAGTCCAACCCCTTGATTCAAGATACGTAGGTTAGAAGACCAGGAGCATGGATTTACTGAATACCAGTACGTGCGTCCACGTCGCCCTCGCGTCTACCGAAAATTCCTATCTCAGATTCCCCGGTCGCTCGAGGAACCCACCGAGGGAAAAGCTCCGTTCCTCGAGTTTGGGAGTCCGCCAGGGAGAGCGTAAGAGAGGGCCAGCGCAAACGTGTGGAGCAAAAAAAATAAAGGGGAATTGTGTAACAATGGCCACTCGCGAATGTATGAGCGATTGGATCCGGTCTGAAGGAAAACGCGTTTTGTTTCACTATTCAATTTATTTCCCAACCTCAGTTTTCAAGTATTCGTAAAGTCAACATCAAAAATTGGATTGGCAAAGTTCGCAGGGAAAAAAGAGCAGCGTGACGAAAAGTGGCGAACAAATTCAACACAATCGATATCGTCGTCTCAGGGAATACGTCGAAAGATCCTGACGACCTCGCACCGTATTTCGTATAGGGGACCAAATATGTTTTTTTCTATTTCTTTATTTTCTTTATTATCCAACACGATTTTTTGCGAATGGTGAAGAAAAATCTCTGTTAAAAATACGTTTAAACATTTAATACTTTTTTGCAAAAGAATTTTGTAAAAAATTGAATTAGGCATTTGAAAGAATTGATGTTCGCGTTTTTCAACGATGAGAATTTCAACGTCCTAACAAAGAGGTTTCCAAAAAAGGAGAAAACAGGTGTGAAGAACCGAGCCCCCAATTATTTCTGTAGGGGAAGGGGGGCATGATGGGGTATCTAAGGAAAATACCAAAAATACAGTATAATCATTACGTTTATTATGCCTATTTATTTATGGCACAATGTCTTATTAATCTAACTACAATTTGGCATAGTCTCTGGGAGATGAACTTATAGCATTTTTTTTTTTAATGATTTAATAGGAACCTTCGAAAAACCATCTTGCCCCTTACCATGGGGTATGATGGGGTAATGAAAATTGAGCCGATCAACCCCTGCCATCTGCTTGTCAGTATTAAACTTGTGCGCCTTACAATTTCTCACAGCCAGTTGATATGCTAGACGTCTCAGATCGAGAGTTGTCAGTCCAAAAAGACGTTCTTCCATATGTTTTAGATATGCCACCATTTCGTCTTCTTCTTTTGTTGTAAATATAGGTTTTTTAGGGCCCAAAGGTACACCAATTGTGACTTCACCATCTTCTTTCATTTTCTTAACATATCGCTTCAAAGTAGTCTGAGACACTCCTTATTCAGAAACGGCTTTTCTGTAGCCCATTTCTTTACTTAATACTTTATCTATAGCTGTTTTCATAGAAATTGTTGACCACTCTCCTCTTTTAGTTTTTTTCTTTTATATACGTACGATTGTTTTACCTGAAAAGTAAAATCGTATTAGGCACGTACCTATTTATAAACACAGATACCTAAACGAAGACCCACCCCATACCCAATACCCCATCTTGCCCCAAAGGCTGATTTAGAAAAAAATAATTTCTCAAAAAAAAGTATTAACTGAACTTTTGTCCAACTATACCACACAAAGTAAACAACACTTACAACCATATACGAGAAAAGACATAAATTAGGTAGTCATAATTACCTTACAGTAAAGACGTTTTTAACTGCGTAAAATTAGATTGACGAGACACTCGTCGATCTAATTTTCCTAAAATTCCTAAGCTTATAACTACTAACTTGTTCACTAAAAAATAGGCACATAACTCATGTCCTATTCGATCAATAACTACCGGTCCTCGAATTTTCAATAATGTCGGTGATTTTTTAATAACCATCCAGTAATACCTTAAATAATAGAGCAGTGCAAACCCTACAGCGTTTGCAAAGTGTCAGGCCCCAGCTGCGAAGCCATCAGTCCCCAGGGTTCGCCCAACGAACGAAATTTACAACCGAAACTTCGTCATCAAACACGATTCCAATTACGAAAACTTTGGACGTTAATCCACAAGGATTTCCTTCGTAATAATGATATTTTAAAAAATTCATAGAACATCGCGATTCCCTCTCTCTCCCTCTCACTCTCTCGCTCTCTGCTGTATATTCTCTCGGGCGTGTACCAGGAGACGTTCCAACAAGGCAAAACCCGGGCTATTCCCGTGGGTAAGGTTACGTCAGCGTTGAGCACGCGTTAAAATTTACAACGCGCTGTGTGACGCGCATAAATTCGAGAGGAAGAGAGAAAGCATGTTCCTACACACGTGCATATAATCAGGCATGCACACACCAGAAAAGACGCACCTTTGCGAATGGTCTGGTTCGCTTGTTCACCGGGAGAAAAATTCTCGCCGAAATATGTACAAGAGCAGCAGAAGAGTTGCGATGTATAGACGGAAGGGTTGGAGGGGGGGGAGGGTTGGAGAACGAAGAAAAAGAAAGAATGGAACTTTGGCGAAAGTCACGCTTCGGCTAACTCTTCGCATCCGGATATTCTGGAGGAGAGCAATGCGCAGTGTGGTACGCGCAGATGTGGCTCTTGGAGCGAACCGTCTCTTCCGGTACTATCAAAAGTACCAAAGAGCTTAAAGCCTTTGAGAGGATCGGTAGCTTAACGTTTTGTATGAATGGTGAAAATATTCACGTTTCCCTCGTATCGAGAAACGAATTTCATTCGTTTTTTATGATAAAGATGAAGAAACGGTTTTTTCGAAATTTTAGAAAGGTGAAACTGAAGTTTGGAGGGTGTGTTGATAGTATAATCTAGTCACTGATAAAATGATTTTTTTAATTTTCTTTTTCAGGAAGTAAAATAGTGATGAGAAATTCGTCATTAAGTTAAATCTATAAAAATTTGTATTTTTACACTTTTGGTTGAACATTCAAACGACGGGATTCCATGTTTTTGGAAAATCGTCTTTTGAGTTGATAAAATAAGGAGTCTAATTTTATATAGAAATTGTGTCACTTTTTAAGAATAATAAAAATGAAAATTGCAACTTAGCCTATTAGGTACGATTTGGAAATGACGAAGTTCAGCTTTTGAAAATATCATCTCTCAAGGGACCGAGAAGTCTTTAAATAATAATTTCGAAATCCTCGCGAACAAAGTCACGGGTAGAAGCTAGTATTCTATAAAAGGAATGATATATCACAACGGAAAATGAAAAAATTGAAAAAGTGGACTTTCGCAACTCGAACGATCCGAGCTTCAACGCTGTAAAAAAAAAGAACGGTACGGCCAAGAGATAAGAACTTTCTCAATAAATAACAACTTTTGTATGTAGCAGACTCACATCGTAGAGCTCTTACGAGCTCTGCATTTTTTAACATCAGCCAAGTCGAGCAGAGGCGGAAACAAATTTTTCCAGCGTTATCAATAATTCGAAAAGATTACTCACATAAGCGTGTGAATCCTCGCCAACGAGCGTGAAAAAATACTGCAGTTGGAGAAATTTTTGTCTTTATTGTTGTTTCTTACCTGCAACAGCGTAAAGAGAAAGGAAAAATTATTCGGGTAATGATATTGCAGGTGTGATACAAAGTACTATTTTTAAAAATCCACATTTTTTTACAAATTAAGGTTACAAAAATGGCGCAGCATTCCTTCCGATCCTTATTAGAGAACCTACATAAAACATTTTTTTAAATAATATTAAGGATCAAATAAATAATAGATCCAGCGATGAAAACTTCAACTTGTAAAATACAACGATAATTACGAGATTGAAATTCGCAACGTTGCGGCGCAACGAAAATTATTATTTTTCAATTTCTCTATTTTTTTTACTGAAGTCGTAAGCAACATAACTCAATAATTATTCCAATTTTTATAGTGATAGTTTATCATTCAAATCTGAAGGACAATATTTCGCAAAATATTGGAACTAAGGATATAAAAAAAATGAGATAAAAATTTCATTGGATTGCAACGATGCGAGCTTCAAATCCATCGATAATATTGGCACGTTTGCTTCGGTAGACCGCGACGACAATTTTCTTGCATTCCCTTTATATTCCTGATTATTAATTATTTTCCATTCATTCATTATTATTAGTTAAAAAATCGTAACTTAGCAACCGAATTTGGACCCCTCGTTGATGGAAGCTTAATTTGATTGGACCAACCTCTAGAATTACCCGTTTCAAGGAATAAGTCGAATTACCGTCCACCCTTGATTTCCAGACGTAAAATAGTGAAAAGACTGATATTATATGAGTATTATTAATTATATTCATTACTCCCATATTATTTATTAGTTACTATCCCCTATTAATTATTTTTCATTTCCATCATTATTAGTGAAAAAATCATAACTTAGCAACCGAATTTTGACCCCTCGTTGATGGAAGCTTAATTTGATTGGACCAACTTCTAGAATTACCCGATTCAAGGAGTAAGTCGAATTACCGGTCACTCTTGATTCCCAGACGTAAAATAGTGAAGGGCCTGATATATGCGAGATATTTTGAAGTAGGCAAAACTTTGTCTATCTTGAGTGAAATTTACGGTGGTGTACGGTGCCTCGTATAATCGAGAAAGCTTTAGAGGGTAAGCTCCGGGGCCGAGATCGTTATACACGAGGTACTTCTGCGAGAGGGTTGAAAGCTCAGCAACGGAAAATCCAAGAGGGAGAGCAAGCACGTACGTATAATATGAAATTCCAGAGAGCCACAGACACGACCGGAGGCTTCCGTAGCGTCCATTTGCACACCGCCACACATTCATGAATACAGGAGCGATGATGAAGGGAAAAGGAGACGCGTTCGGACAACGTCGCCAAGGTATGACCGGGATGGTCAAAAGCTCACGCTGAGAACTTCTCTACGGGTTTCTACGGCGCCCTTGGACCCCTCACTCCTTTAGACTTGAATTATACGAAGAGATGCAGGACCTTGTGGCCGTCATACGATTCCTACAATTCCGCTCCCGCTCTTCCACCCACCACCGCGTGTAATTAAAGATGACCCACCCTGATAAATTGCAGCCCCGAAAGCGTGACTCTTCGCGATCTTCCTTTACCATTTTCTCATGAACTCCGATCTCGTCCGTAGCAAAGATGTAGGAATCCTTGCTCAGAGATGGACTTCGTACAGACAAAATACTGATCTTACATCTTACATTTTAATTTTCTGATTTTCAGTATTTTATGAAATATTTATTTCTTAACCCATATATGCCCTTTCGAAAATGAAACAAGAGGTAGTATTTTCATAAAAGCATCGTAATTCGTTTGTTGGCGCAGTAAAATGTAAAACAACGCCATCGTTCGCAAGACTATATACGTAGATTCTATTTGAGACAAAGATTTTTGAACAGCGTTGGCATTTTTTTGGATAAACATATCTAAAAATTACCAAAATCGGAAGCCCAACTTAGTTCTGGGCATTTATGGGTTAAATGAGAATCCTTGATTTCTAAATAAGAATTCTTGATTTCAAAAACGAAACATTCAACCGCTTTCATAACGATAAAAATATATATATGTATGAAAAGTTGTAAAGTAATAATTTTCGTTACGGTCCGTTACAAACTCCAATCTTCGAAATACTGAGTGTTTTCAGTAGTCACTATTAAATAACTCATATTATTGGCACGGACAAAACCATTCAAATATTCCAACCCCGAGAGAATTTCAAAGTATGGTCCCATAGTTTAACAGTCTTTTTTCAGATTTGCAAAAGTATCAAAGAAAAACGTGAGTACAGAAAGTATTACAAAAGCGATGTTGCAAAAGTTGCTAGTTTTATTTTACGAAATCCGCAACAAGATTATCCAAAAATATATCTCGTTGGATTCGCGTCGTATTTTCTTCGATACTCCTTTTTTTTGCTCGGAATTACGATCAAGCGGAACTGCGAGGCATCCACCGCGATGTATTTAGTTAATGAGATTCGTAGAGTGAGAAGCTTAAAGATAGTGATGGAGCTGTGGATATTGAAGAGTATTCGAGGCGGCGTAAAAATCATTTCACCACGGGCGTGCGCCACCTCGTATAGCCAATTACTCTTGGGGGGGTCTAGTCTTTGAAGAGGTTCTCCGCGGTGCAATTTGCCAGAGTGGCGCATTCCGAAAACTCTTACGGGAAGAGGTATGCAGAAGGAGAGTGCAATAGGGAAAGCAATGAGAGATCCCGGATTGAAAACGTGGTCAAATTTGTTTTCCGGTTCAGCCCAAAGTATAGCTCGTAACTTTGCAAAAAGTTTTGTGGATATTTGCTCTGATTACCATAACATGTGAAACGGGGCGAAATCAGAGGTAGTCGTATCTGCTGAGGAACGTTTGGTCATCAAAGCTCCACAATTCGTCCACCAAAAGCGATGAAAACGTACGTACCTATATACGAGAACATTTTTAATCGTCTCTCGTTAAACTGAAATCGCTAAACTTTCTTCAACAAGACCTCGTACGACGAAACTCAAAAACTATATAGGAGAACTCATTGAAAAAAATAAACACGTATTGCAAATTACGATGCTTAATTATTAACGAGTGGTCCAGCCAACCATTACTATAATCGTCCGACATTCTCGAAAGCTTTAGACTTTCATCTAATCCCAAGGCATCGTCAGAACTGGGTCTTTTTTTCAGCGTGTTTTTCGTTCGATAGAAGTTCGTCTGTGACCACGCTCAGACGACTACAATTTATGAAATCCAAGTTCGCAACGTTGCGACGCAATGAAAATTATCGTTTTCAAATTTCTTTTTTTTTTACTGGAATGGTAAGTAAAATACTTTAATAATTATACAAATCTTTATTGTGATAACCTAGAATTCATATTTGAGACAAAATATTTCGCCAAATAATGGATCTAAGGAAATAAAAAAAATGAGGAAAGAAATTTCACTGTTCTGAAATTTGACAACTCTCTCGCGTCTCGATGAAAAGTGTCAGTCGACACAATGTTAATTTTTTAGATTCTAGAGATTTTGAAGTCTAGAGATTCAGATTTAAATGTAGATTAGATTTACATTAGATGAGGGTCAGATTTTAGATTCTAGAGATTTAGATTAGATTAGATTCAGATTTTAGATTCTAGAGATTTAGATTAGATTAGATTCAGATTTTAGATTCTAGAGATTTAGATTCTAGATTTAAAGATTTAATTATTACATTTTATTTTAAAATGTCGTCGCTGACCTTCGAATGACTTTGACCATTATAATCAAGACCAAATTTACATTACTATATTTTAAGCCTTTCGAAACCTAGCAACATTCACCGTGTACATTTTTCCTACATTCCGTACTTTCCAATATGCCAGCTTCTGACGCTTTCTCCGGTACACCCTGTATACACCCGTTACATATAAATATTCATTGAATATTCGAGGTGAAGATGCAAATCGATACTTCCGAGTCATAATATATAATTTCCAAGTGATTCTAGGACGACGAAAACGGCCGAACATTTGATTCCTCAACCGTGTTTGAACCATGCGAACAAACGAACAATATTGTCCAGTCACTTTTCATTTTCAAATATGGCTTCAACCGTGTAATGGTCAATTTCGAATCAACTCGAAGCGCTTGTCGTACCATGTTTCATTACCTGGATCCTGTTACGTATATATTGAATGCATTTGTGTCGAAACTGGCGCCAATATAACGTCCTATACATATATCCGACAATGGAACTACTTTCCCCCTTCGTACGCGCGACGAATATTAAATCGTACACTTTCTCGAAAACGAAAAAGCGGGACAAACGTACGCGCACATGGGATGCGTACAACACACATGGAAGAGTGCAATGACGTATATGTGCATATTGGAGAATTTTGGCGAAGAGGAAACGAAAATAAAAGAACCGAGAGGAATAAAAAATATTTCATTTCGTCTGCAAGAATCCCTCGACTTTTTTGGAATGAGTCCAAAAACCGGACTGAAAATAGAAAGAATCAGAGATCCCCATAAAAAAACCTAGTAGATATATATTTATGTGAGATTATTGTGCATGATTGTGTGGGAGTAAATATTTCGAAGCCTCATTTATTTGGGTGTCAACACATCAACACATTCATCCCCAATTTGAATATTCCGAAACTACAAATTTTGTAAATTTTTGGGTTTGTTTGGGTTTTTTTTAAATCAAGGGTTTAAAATCAAACCAACGAACCCAAACAATCCCAAACAAATTTTGTGCTTTCGCTGGCATGACCTTTAGGAAATTTGTAGTTTCGGAATTTTGAGCCTTCCTGTCAATCGAAGTTCGGGTTTCCTACCCAACCCTAGTAGACCCCATAAGTTCCATAAGTTCCCATAAGTTCTCACGGTTTTGAGATTGCACGTAGAAGGGGTTAGGAAACAACTTTGTTATTCATTCTATCTGGTAAAAGCGTGTACGGCTAGATTTTCGCTATAAAAATGTTAGAGGGAATATATGCTTTGCGTAGAAAGTGGAGGTTGTCGTCCGTGGTTATAGAACTAGCAATTATATTCAAAAATCTCGATCTCGTATGGATATTTTGGTTATGGCGCTCGTTAGCAATTCTAATTACTTTCGAACGGTAAAACTATTCGCAGACTAGGTTTAGCATATAGAACCCTTTTAATTTAGTCTGTAGCACCTTCAGATTTACAAAATCTCATGTGATGCTAAGATCCGTGTTGTGAAGTTAGCATATAATTTTTTAAAAATGCGGTTTCGATGCTACAATCGATGGAACTGTTATTAAAATTAAAGCTACTTGAAGTTAAAATTAATAAAATTAAGAATTATAATTTTTAATTTCAAAGAAATTTAATTGAATTATTTAATTGAAATTAATTGAAATAAAAAAATTAATTGAAATAAAAAATTAATTAAAATTTATTACGTTGAAATTAAAAATTATCATTTTTTATTTTTCATTGAGGGAAGGACGATGATGAGAAAAATGCACAGGTCTTTATACATCGGCACTTCTTCTCCATGACGTTTTGAAGATAAATGTTGTAACCCCTTTATTGACTTTTTCAGGTCAAGAGAAGCTACTGGACCTCGGGGAAAGGTTTTCTTTGGGGGAAAAGTTTGACCAGAAAGAGGATTCAGCAAAGTAGCCCTTGGAGGAACTCAGCGGTGAACCTTTAAGATGACACAGTACTCCGAAGGGCTCAACGAGGAATATCGTCAATAAGAAAATGCCCCAAGGGGTTTACCAAGGGAGTTTTGCAATGGAAAAATCCCGAGTGGATTCTCTTCAGTGGAGAGATGTCCCGGAGGGACTTTTTCGATAGAGCGTTTCCCCGAAGGGTGCATGGAAGGGAAATTCGAAAACTTGTGTTCCCCATACAACAATAGAAAAAAAAAATTAAGATTGGAGATACTTTAATATTGCTCCATCGCCGATCTCAATTATTTTTCGATTTTCGGAAAATTTTGTTTGTCGTAAATTACAGGACAATTAATTTCGTTTGTAAATAAATTTATTTATGGTTATAACGTTAAAGGGAGAAAGAGAGAGTGGAAAAATGGGGGAAAGCAAAGAAACTCGAGAATCTTATAGCCGAGTCTCTGATATGTACGATCGAGCGTAGAAATCTTGAAAATATTGCGGTTAGTGGGACAATCACCGGAGAAAGTTACCCTCTCATTTCCATCCTCGTCGCGTGACAGTCGCGGCCTTTTTTCACCGTCCCGCACGGTCGCAACTTCCTATTCGCGCTCTGATAAATTCTACCATTCATTCGTGTTCCTCCACGTACGTAGGACGTTATTAAATTCGCAATACAGTAGCGAATTGACGTTTCTTTGACCGGATAAATTTTGTCACCGTTCAATTCAGTCAACGAATGAAAATTACTCGAGAGTGTTTTTAGACAGCTGATCTCGAAATGTTTACAATTGCTCTTTTTATACAATCGTAAAACGTCGAAAAAGGATGATATTGATGTTCACAACGTTGCGACGCAACGAGAATAATTATTTTTTAATTTCTCTATTTTGTTGCACTGAAATCGTAAGTAAAATATCTCAAGAATTATTCAAATCTTTATTGCGATAACCTAGAATTCAAATCTGAAAAAAAAATATTTCGCTAAATAATGGGTCTATAGAAATAATAAAATGAGAAAAGAAATTTCATCAGAACCCAAACAAACCCAAACCCAGACAAAATGTTGAACAGACTATTCTTTCGGAATTTTTTTCGTTCTTAATTTTGGAAAATTTGGGGCATGAAAAATGGTGCCATTTTTTCAAATAATTTCATTAGCAATTCGCGATTACAATTCACACAAAAAGAGCTTCACGTAATTATGAGAATAAATAAAAACCATTTTTTTCAAAGGATCGTTGAATCCCGATGGAAGTTTTAAACATAATTTCGTGATCCTCGATGTATGAACAACAAAGCTACACCGTGACTGATTATTTTTCGCAAATTCCCCATCGACCGAAAATCCGGGAAGCTTGGTTTCACGGTTGCGATGCTTTCATTATTCATGAACAATATGACGCGTCCTCGTACCGTACGATCACGAACAAGCTACTGCGAAGCGTATATGGAATGTATAAAAAAAAAACAAAAAAAAAAAGTGAGATCAAGAATTCGAAAGGATTCGATCGAGCGAACAATGCAGCCGGAATGCTCGAGTCCCCTTGAAAGGTGCTCAGCGATCCGATTACGCAGTGAACGAAGAGACGGCTTCCGTCCGCCGTTCCGTCTCGTTCTTTCGGAAATCAATTGTCGTTGCCAACTTTTGGATCAAGATTACAGTACGTGAAAAGAGCTCGAAGAGGAGGTTAAAAACGCGCGCCCGTTTTACCAGCCATGAGTCACGATTTTCAGTTTGCCAATTTGGTCTCGTACATAAAAATATAAAAGTTTTGAAAAGCCCATCAAAAAAATCAAACGTTTGGGTTTCGGGGATTCGCGAAGGAAAAATCTTGAAGAATCACGAGGCTGGAAAAGGTCTGTGAAAAGACGGTTAGCAAGGGTGTGCGAAGAGGAAAACTAAGAGACCTCCTCTCCCCCTCTCCCCTCCCCAATCTTGCGCTCATCGATCCAGCAGCCTTCGGTCATGAATCTTCGTCCGTTCTAATTGGAAAAGCCCGAACTGTCGATACCAAGATTCCAAATTTCCGGGCACGTACCCACATTCGCTTTACCCCGAAGTAGACAGTATGTAAGTACGAGTACGGTATCTTAGTACACGTACATGAAAACGGATTTGGAAAAAAAATGGTTGAAATGGGTTCGTATTATCGCACACGGTATTTCGTGCCAAAAAAAATAAAAATGCTCTCGTCCTTAAAAACATTTGAAATGTTTCGATACTTCGGTGGTACACATAAGGTTGAAGTTCGTAACGTTGCGACGCAACAAAAATAATTATTTTTTAATTTCTCTATTATTTTTTTAACTGTAATCGTAATTAAAATACCTCAATAATTATACAAATCTTGATTGCGATAACCTAGAACTCAAATCTGATAAAAACAAAATTTCGTCTTATAATGGATCGAAGGAAATAAAAAAAATGAAAGAGAAAATTTCATTGCGTCGCAACGAGGCGAACTTCAAGTCCATTGCTACCCGATGTTCACATAAAGTTCAAGTTCCCAACAAAAAATAATATTTTTCCCAACTTCTAAACTTTTCTTGGGAGATTTGACCAACGTCGTTTATAAAAAGATTTTATTAGGAGTAAAGATACAGTCAATCTGCGTTATTTGATTTTTGATAACAATGATAATAATACATCGACAAAAACAAAACTCATTGCGTTTTGGATATCGATTTTCGACCCACCCTATATACACCAAATATATATATATATATATATATATATATATATATATATATATATATATATGTACATATATACTTCT
>JAPYZJ010003213.1:0-18263 GCA_030522765.1 Ophioninae sp. B BG-2022a | reverse complement strand
TTTTTTTTCTTGCTTTTTTGGTTTTTTTTTTTGCGTTTCGGCGGGTACCCTGGCTGCGAGAAGGATTGCGCAAGAGGTACAATTTGTACGAAATTATACCGAGCGAGTCACGGGCGTGCTCGTGTTTGCTTGGACGACGGGGTGCGAGGCGAATTTTCAACCCCCGGGGAGAACATCGCGCAGGGAGTTTACTCTTCTCTCTCTCTCTCTCTCTCTCTCTCTTTCTCTTTCGCTATTTCGCTCTCCGTCGCGTAATAAGAAAAAAGGGTTGTACGGAGAAGCAACGATGAGGGGGAGGATAGGGCTCGTGTGAGTACGTTACACTCTGCTGGACGCTAGGGTGAAGGGAGGTCGAAGGAAGGAACGGGGGAGGCCAGGGAAAAAGGCCCCTCGTGAAACCGCGACGTATACGTGTATTTATGATATATTTTATTTTAGCGTTCTTCTGGCCACTACCTAGATAAGCCTCCCCTTGGATTTATGCTTATTACGAGAGAACCCCATACCCGAGCTTGTACATCGCTTTAGCAACGCAAAAGCCTCAAATAAAAATCTCCCGTACATTACGCTTTTTGTATGCATTTGCAATGGACGGGACTTTCAATTGACGTTTATATATATAATTATATAATTATAGTCGTATTTTTCGAAAGGTTGAGTTTAACTTGGATTTTTTTGGGATTCGGTTCTCTTCTGAACGTTGAAAGACTCTTTGGCATCTTTGTCTTAATAAACGAGATTCATGAGATTTTTGGCAAGTTTGATTTTCGATAGCAATGGAAATTTTTATGAAAAAATCGTGTTTTTAGAAGTTTTTTACGATTTTTTCATAGAAATTTTGGGTTTTGGGGAATATTAAGGGTCGATTCGTGCTCAGGGGATCAAATTATATCAAAATGGATCAATTAAAAAAATATTTAAAATCCAACATTTTTTTGGTTTTTTGGGGAAAATAAGTTTTTTCACTAAATCATCGATAACTTTTTTTCCTTCAGGATTTTTCAAAATGCTTTTTTAATCATTGAAATCCGATGATTTTTCGATTTTTGGCAGAATTTCAAAGTTGGACCATCGATTTTTGCCAATTTTTCCATACATAGTACCCCTTTGCCTCTTTTTTTGCCATTTTTCGACTGGACATTCCGGCAAAACTAAAAGAGGTATCGATCTGATTCCAACGCCATTATTTAAGTCAGGCAAAAACCTTTTCCAAACACCCCCAATAAATCTCCATAGCATATGAGAAGCTCACTCTATGGCCTTTTGAAATTTCGCAATTTTTGAGATTTCGGAAAAGTGCCCAGGAAAGTCGAAAAAATTTTTTTTTCGTTTTGAAACTTTTGAAAGGGTCTATTTAATCAGAAATTTTCTGCTGATTACAAATATGCCTGAGTTTTTGCCGAAAGTGCAAAATTAGACTGAGAAAATGAAAAAAACCTTTCTAGTATATTTTTTCAACATTTTTCCCTAGAAATGAAGACTTCAATGCGAATTAAATTGTGGATTTGTCTTCAAGGTATAAAAATACATCGTCATGGATTTGCGATATGACACTAAACGTCGAAATATAATAATTATTTCGAGGAGAGATTTGCAAAGCGTACACGCAATCGTACTCTTCGGACGTTTCTTTTCTCTCCAGCGCACGTACGGGCCGTCATCTCCGCAGTCTTTTGCAACTGGACTACATTGATTCTGTATATTCCACCCTTCGCCATTTTTATTATTCCTCTTCTTTTCTATTTTCAAAAAAAAAAAAAAAAACAAAAAACAAAATAAAAGAAAGAAAAATAATAAATAACGGAAAAGAAAGAATAAAATTGTTGCGCGGCTGGTCTGCTCGGATCGCCACAGAGGGACTCTTTTATTCGCTGGCAGCAGTTACGCAACGCGGATGACATGTCGTTAGGATGCACGTGTCCACGCCGCGGGTAATAAAGACGCGGAGATTCGTAAAGCTGAGCGATAAAAGGAGGGGGAAAAAAGAAAGCTATGAAAAACAACGTGAAACGTGAAATAAAAAGAAGAAAAAAAAAAAGAAAAAAAAAATGAGGAGTGCAGGTCGACGACACTCGTTGCAGGTGTAACCCGAAGGATTTTTCCTTCACCACGAAAACTACAATTTTGCCTTTTTTGGATATGAAAGTGAAAAGAGAGGTTGAAAAATATAATTCGAAAAACTTGTTTTTTGGAATTTCAACCCTTATTGGGTTTCGAGGGGGTGGGAAGGATCCAAAAGTGGAGAAGGTAAATGGACAGTGAGAAAAAAGGGAGATGGTGATATTTGAATGAAAGGGTTCGTTCCCAAGGGTGAACGGAAGTCCAAAGGGAGAAAAAAAAAATAGGGGTGCGATCAGGGAAAAGATATCCGAGATGTACGTTCCAACACACGAGCGTTAATGCTCTGTAAAATTTTCCCGCAATGGCCAAACCCTCCCTCGACTATCGAACCTCATCCTCTCAGAGATATAACGCTCTCCCCCCCTCCCGAAAAATGAAATACAAAAAAAGAACGAAAAACCGCGAACAACGAATGCGAAAAAACTAGATCTCCGGCTTGGTCGAGAATGAACGTTCAAGGGCTCACGAGATGACTCCAACCCCCTTGTGAATTCACATGCTCGAGAAAAAGCCACGGAAAAACCCAGGGTCCGGAGGAGGGTCAAACGTATAAAGAATTTCCCAACGGAAATATATATACGACTGACCACCCTGGCCACGTAACTGTGCATAATCGGGAACCGGATGTATGGAAAAAGAATCGCGAGGAACACGAGAATACGAAAGGGTGAAACGACAAAAAAAAAAAATAATACACTTTCGAGCACGTATCTTCTCGTTTGGAATTTCATGCGAAACGAGCACACGCTTCTATAATTGTAGTCCACGACTATCGTTATTATAATTATAATTATTAGCGAATTATTACAGAATTATATAATTATAATTATTATTAACGAAACGTGGTTTTGTATTTTTTTTTAATCCGACAAATTTGTAGTTTTTCTTCTTTTTAACCTAAATTCCAAAGTCGAAACTTTGTGTTTGGATTTGTTTGGGTTTGGGCATCTCGAAAAACCGAAACGATCCTGAACACGTGCAATCAAAATTTGCTTGCAAAATCCCAAAGTGCATTTTACAAACTTTGCTCGTCGTCACGAAAGACTAGTATTTTTCACACCCAACGCTTTTCGATTATGTCTCGTCGTTCCCTCTTATTCACCAGTTAAACCGTCAACGGCGAGTATAGTAGCCAGAAAGAAAGAGAGAGATCGAGATCGAGAGATAAAGACCAAAGAGCTTGTATCAGTGAGTAGCTGCTAATAGTCGACACATTGTTTTACGTTTTGTCGCGTCAAGTGTAATGTTCTCCACCTCCGTCCTCCATCACTTCCCTTATCATGGGGATTCTCGTGTACGTAGGCAAAGATCTCGAAGTTAGCAACAGGGATCCGTTGAAAGCCAGTAGTTATATCAAAGTTGAAAGTGGCGTTACAACGGCTGTTGGATGGATTTAGAGATTGGGGAGGAGGGGGAGGGGGGGATGATGATTTTCAGTCGTTGGAGGAAGAGGTTCTCGAAAATCTCTGGATACGAGCTGATACAGGCACATTCTCGTTTCCACGTGTGCATCAAGAAATACGAAGAGAAAAGTGGTTACTACTGGTATGGTGGATCGAGGGTTGGGAAAGTGGCTGGGAAAGAGGCTAGGAAAGAGATTGAGAAAGAGCAAGAGGTGCGAGATTCGACGCTTGAAGTAGAGATGAAAACAACCCTCTTCTTTCCTGCTTCCACTTTCCACATCCCTAGCAGAAAGAAGGCCCTTTCCGCTCGGCGAGTCAAGCGTTTATTTCACAATCAGGAGCTTTCGAATCGTAGCCATTGTGAGTGCCTGGCGCATTATTGACAGAATAGCTCGATACGAAACGCTCTCAGCCTCAGGCTAATCTCTGACATTTATGCGGGCTCCTCCGAAAGAGAAGCTAGAGTTTACGTGTTGGTGAATGTCGCTTTCCATATGATTCTGTGTTTGGTGTTATACGTTGCCCAGGCTTATTTATCAGCTCGTATATATTATAACGTTTTATATACTCTCTCTCTCTCTGTCTCTCTCCAGGTTACCAACCTCTCGATCTCGCTCTCCCGAGCTTTTTAGAAGCTCTACCAGTCAATTCCTTGGAATCAAAAGGGCTAATCCACGAGACGAATTTCGGACCCGAGCCATCCACCATTGTAGGAAATTTTCATCCTCTGTATCTGAACGTATCGCGATGTGTATGTGTGTCATCACGTCTGACAAGGGTACGATACAGACACGTATCTACGACGAAGGTCGAAGGAGCAGTCGGATGAAAAGAGAAGGCCAGAGGGACCGGGGGAATGAAAGTGTTGGCAGACAACCGCCAGGATCGTTCGAGTACCACATGGACGTTATTATAGTCGCTAAAATATAGACACGTTCTGTTAACGTTGCCGCATTGTCGGCCTGGCTAATGAGAAAGTTGCGGAGTTTCGTCGGGTGAACAAGGCGAAATCTCTCTTTCGCCTTGTTCACCACATCGATGACTTTTCGTTACGTCAAAAGGACGTATCGAGTCACTGCTAGTTGAGACTTTACGACGACCCTCCCCCCCCTCCGGTTTTCATCCTCTGACATCGATCGACTCTTCCTTCTCCATCGAGTTATCCTGTCGATGTGTGTTATCCGCGTATGCGCAGGAAAAAGGAAAAGGAGGAAGGGGGGGGGGGGATGAGAAGGACCTCGGTGAAAATGGCTAGTAAACGATGAACGCTGGGATTATAACGTCGACGCCGGCATAGAGCCACAGGGAGAAAGAACGACCATCGGATAATATGGCAAAGTTGAGGAATCCTCGGATACACCGGAAAATTTCAAAGTGTAAGGGACGAGTACCTCGAAAATCCTTTGATATCTGTATACTCGGCCTCGAGTTTGTCGAGTTTCTAACACACTGTTTCTAACCCACTGGATAGGGCTAACGGTGATTTTCCGAAACCGGAAATCGTCAAAAATTATAGTCGATTTCGTCCATTTTTTTCAATTTTCATAGTGAAATTTTGAGGTCGCGATATTTTTCGTTGTTGGAAAATATTAATGTGTAATTGTAGAAAAAAAAATCGAAAATATTGATCGAAGCTGCAGGGAGATGATTCAGGAAGGTTCTTGAGTAGATAATACTTTTTTTTTTAGATTTTTAGATGTCACTGGCTATCCGGTATATAATTAAACATTTATTCTAAAAGTCATACCCCGATTAATCGATTTGTTAATTTCTTCGTCTCTTAATTAAAAACTGATTTCTCTTTGTCACTCGAAAACGAGGTTTGAAAACCAACAGTGAATTTTTCCTAAAATTGTCTCATTCTCGAAGTAATGAATTAATTACAAAATCCGAGATATTTCCACATCCGGAATCGTCGAAAAAAATATGATTCGAAAAAATCGATTTTCGTTTCTGTCCAATCTTGATCGTCGTGTCGTCGATTTAGTTCACTCAACCAAGTTTTCAGTTAGACTCCTATCTTCTTTACCTCCGAAAAAATCAAACGTCATTTTCGATAGTTCTTTCATCAATTTTCCATATTTCCCTCGTACCGTCAAAAATAAAAAATGGTGCAAAAGTATTTCAGCGGTATTCCGAAAGTCTTTAGCTTGAGACGAGAATCAAAATTTATCCTTTTCCTACCTGTTTTTTTCTCCCCATTCTCGAGATAGAAAAATTCAAACGACCGGAAGTCACGAGTTTTCCTTTTTCGATCACGATTTTTCCACGACGGGCTTTGATCTTTCCGGATGTCTGAAGACCTATAGACACCTACGTATACTCATTATAAGACGGGCAAGAGCGGAAGGGTGCGTTTCATTTGCGGAACTGCCAAGTACAGTTCGATTCACACGTGGACACATACACATGCGACCCTCAACGAAAGTATATCAACATAAGTGAACCGCGACGACTTTCAGTAGGAAAAAAGAAGTTGGCCGGAACGAAAGAAAAAAAAAAAAAGAAAAAAAAAGAAAAAAAAAAGAAAAAAAAAAAAAAGAATCGACGAAGAGGAAAAAAAAAAAAGAACAGTTTTGCGATATCGACGTACGTGTCCGTCGTTGTACGGAACCACGTATGATACGTGTCGTTCCACGCCCAGGTTTCCCCGTCATCACTGGTTTTCTCTGTCCCATTCTTTCTCTCTCTCTCTCTCTCTTTCTCTCATATCCTACCACCTCGAGTATTACCATAGCTCGTCTGTCTCCCTCTTTCTGTCTTTCAGCCTCTCTACCGTGCTCTTCCTTCGATCACCCTTTCCGGAGTGAAAAGAGACGCTGGATTGGAAGGACCAGAGGAGGAGGAGGAGAAAGAGGAGGGGGGGTTGGTGGAAGGTTGGAAGTTGTACGAGGATGAGTTATAAAGCTGCGGCGATCCGCGTGTGTCTCACCCTCGCAAATGCAAATCTCTTTTTCTCCGGGAGTCGCGATTTTAAATGGTATCCTTTCTCTACCCCCATATATCTGTCCATCTATCTTCCTCCGAGGAGAAAGAGAGAGAGGAAGAGAGAAAGAGAAATTGTAACCATCTCTCTCATCGAGGCAACCCCCAAGCAACCCCTTCCAACCTCGGACCCCTTCTTGCCCCTCGTTTTCCTGACTCTCGCGGGTCCGCTACGACGAGAGTCGCAGAGAGCTTCCGGATATTCCCATATATATACATGTGCGTGTATGTGTGTGTGTATACGCATTAATAATTCCGTCTATCCTTTCTTCTTCCTCGTTCTCTCTACTCGCCGCCGGCCAAGCCGTGATTCCATACTCGCGAGGAAAGAACACCACCGGTCCTCCACCACCATCAGCCATCCACGACCAATCTCACTTTACCCTTTCGCCCACGTATAACGGTTTGTAGAGGTCCGTCTGCAGATGTGGATGTGTTTGGGTTTACGTGTGTTTGGGTTTGTGTGTTTGGGCTTACGTGTGTTTAGGTGCACGTTTGGGTTTGTTTGTTTGTTTGGGTTTACGTGTGTTTGGGTTTTTTGGGTTTGTGTGTTTAGG
Organism: Ophioninae sp. B BG-2022a; assembly: GCA_030522765.1. Taxonomy (NCBI): domain Eukaryota; kingdom Metazoa; phylum Arthropoda; class Insecta; order Hymenoptera; family Ichneumonidae; species Ophioninae sp. B BG-2022a. The sequence goes on along the minus strand of JAPYZJ010003213.1, from coordinate 11,197 downwards.
TGCATGTTTGGGTTTGTTTGTTTGTTTGGGTTTAGGTGTGTGTTTGGGTTTTTTTGGGTTTGTGTGTTTAGGTTTATGTGTGTGTTTGGGTTTACGTGTGTGCTTAGGGTTTATCTGTGTTTGGGTTTGTTTGGGTTTGTGTTTTTAGGTTTATGTGTGTGTTTGGGTTTACGTGTGTGCTTAGGGATTATGTGTGTTTGGGTTTGTTTGGGTTTGTGTGTTTGGGTTTACGTGTGTGTTTAGGGTTTATGTGTGTTTGGGTTTGTTTGGGTTTACGTGTGTATTTAGGGTTTATGTGTGTTTGGGTTTACGACTGTGTTTGGGTTTACATGTGTGTTTAGGATTTATGTGTGTTTGGGTTTATGTGTGTTTGGGTTTATGTGTGTTTGGGTTTACGTGTGTGTTTGGGTTTACGTCTGTGTTTGGGTTTACGTCTGTGTTTAGGATTTATGTGTGTTTGGGTTTACGTCTGTGTTTGGGTTTACTTGTATGTTTAGGATTTATGTGTGTTTGGGTTTATGTGTGTTAGGGTTTACGTCTGTGTTTGGGTTTACGTGTATGTGTGTGTGTGTCGTTTTCGCTCATACGAAGTCACCCTTCCCACGAACGGCGTCGCTGGTCGCCCACCGACTCTTTTTGTCATTGTGGCTTATTCGATATATTGTTCTCCCCCCCCTCTCCTCCTCCACCCCAACGCTTCTCCGCGGAAGAACCCTCTCCTTTCTCTTTCTCTCTCTCTCTCTCTCTCTCTCTCTCTCGTCTGCCGTCTCCTTCTATCCGTTTTCGGCCACAGTACGCGTAAGGGATCGTCCGTATACGTGCCCGTATATAAATGTACGATGTACATCCCCGCGAGAGATATTGGAGACAAATGACAGTACAAAAAAAAATGCATACGTGAGAATCGGAATAACGGAGCCTTAGCACCGCGACGCGGTACAGGGTGCCTCGAAAGATAACGTAGGAAAAATCTTTTGCTTTTTCTCGTTACCTGTACCCATCAAGATTCATCTTTTTTTTGGTTTTTGAAAAAAAAAAATGTTTTTTGTATGTTTTGTTTGGGTTTGTTTGGGTTTACACACGTCCGCGAGGTAATGAGATATTCATGGCGTTATTGGTTAAAAAATTTGTTAATGTTTGGTTAACTGGTGCTGATTCCATTGACCAAAATTCCACCAACATTCCAAAATGCCTTTCTTTCTCTATTAGCTTCTTGGATATACATAAATATCACACTATTTTTAAAAAAACTGACGTTAAAAAAGAATTTTTATTAGCCGGAAAGGAAACTTTAATTAATTCTAAAGAAAACACAGAAGCAACTTTTTTGATCCCACAGAAGTCACAATTATGTGTATTTCAAAAACCAAAAAAAAAAAAACAGAAAAAACGTTGTTTTATTGTAGGTTAAAAAGAAGAACGAATTGGCAGTTGAAGGGACGTTAGGTCAGTTATTGTCAATGCCGTTAGATTCGTAGCTGTCGGACAAACAAGTCGTTCGAACGCGAGCCATTAATTATGGAGGTCCAATTATTAGCTGAAACGACTACTGTGTGGATCATCGGTGAAGCCTCGATTTTGCAAGGGTTGAAATCCAAAAGGGTTAGGCGTTGAGGCTACGGGCTAACGTAACAAAACTCTTTTACCCTGCTCTCGGCCTCACCCTTCAGTTTCCTCCAAACTCTTCTTTCATTTGTAATCCCCTCTGTCTTTCCCTCCGTCTCTTAATTTTTCGCAACCCTTCGTGAGTATTCGTAAAAGCACCCCTCCTTGAACCCCTCTCTTTTAGTTAGGCCTCTCTCACCTCCAGCTTTTATGAGTGAACCTATAACGAAATTTCCCTATCACCGATCAATCCTCCCCCTATCCTTTTTCGTTCATCGTATGTAAGCCACCCCTGTTTTTCCCTATGTGTTCCACAACCCCTTTCGTCGATCGGTTTGTACCAGCGATAGAGAAAAATCCACCCTTATCCCCAACCCAAACAAACCCAACAGCCTCAACGAAAATCCAACCCTTCGAGTACTCCCTCTGATCCAACCCGTGGTCTTCCCAACCCCCTAGTCGTTCACGACTCCGCAACGATAGCTACTCGGAATATTACGTCCAAACCGTATGATTCGGAATCTACGACGACCGATCGCTATCCCAACTTTCGACAATCCTCGATCCCATCCGGATACCCATTTGGTGATGTCCATCTAAGAAAATTACGAATCAACTTGATTTTCATACCGAACTTCTTCTTGGAAGTTTACTTTGGATTTTTGAGTAAATTTCGTTGCTTGAAAGGTTTTAACGAATTTTTGAATTTTTTTGTTATTTTTTGAACAATCAGCCTGACAATAATTGGTAGAGGGGGAATATGACTAATTTTGGTATAGTAACTCGTAAAATCAATTTTTAATTTGGTACTGATTTAATTCGAGCTCGTCAATGACCCAATACCATGTAAACAAGCACCAATTTAATGTTGTTTGAAGTTTGGATATTTTGGATATTTGAGTGAATTTCGTTGCTTGAAAGGTTTTTACGAATTTTTGAATTTTTTTGTTATTTATTGAACAATCAGCGTGACAATAATTGATCGAGGGTGAATATGACTAATTTTGGTCTGATTCGTAAAACCAATTTTTAATTTGGTACTGATTTAATTCGAGCTTGTCAATGACCCAATGGAAACAACACAGCAACAAATTAATGTTGTTTCCAAAGCCCTTCCAATTTCGTCATAGAACTTTCAAGGTCGATAATTTACTAGAATCTTTTTGTAAATCTGTTTTTCTCTTTTCTCTCTCTCCCTCTCTTCGTAGTTTTCACTCGAATCAATTATTCGTCCCGTGACGTTTCCATTGATTTAGCGCATCAAAGGTAAAGTAAAAGAAAATTCGTCCCTCAAGATGACCAGGCCGTTGAAGATTGAAAAGTTTTCGAAGCGATGACTCGTCCCCGAGAGTCTCGATTTTTGTCACTTCGTCAATTCGAACTTGTCGAACACCTTGTCGATCGTGTTTGGGTTTGGGTTCACGGATGTGCGCGTAATAAAAGCTACGTGACTGGAATGAGAGAGCCAACAGGTTCCGGGCTTTTGGAAAGAGTGGAATAATCGAAGGGTGAGAAGGAAAAAAAAGAGGTCTGTTGAGAGGGTAAATCGACGGGCCGTCCCGGTACTGCGAGGGTGAAAGACGCTCGGAATAACAGCGGAGAAAATGCTCGATCCTCAAAGAAGAAAAAACGAGAGAAAGAGGGATAGATAAATTCTCGTCGAAGACGCCTAGTGGTTTGAGCCACTACAAACGCGTCTCTCCCTAACCTAAGCCAACTTCTCAGCGATCCGGAGAAGGGTCGAAAGAACTTTCTGACCCGCTTATCGAGGATCGGCCTGCCGAGGAAACGGAGTGGGAAACCCAAACTTCGAATGACCCGAAAGCTCAAAATTCCGAATTTGAATATTCCGAAACTACGAATTTTCTAATTTGTTTGGGTTTGTTCGGGTTTGTTTAAAGTTAAGGGTTTCAAATGAAACCAACGAACCCAAACAAGGGTTTAAAATCAAACCCAAACAAACCCAAACAAACAAGGGTTTAAAATCAAACCAACGAACCCAAACCAGTTTTTTAAATTAAACCAACGAACCCAAACCAGTGTTTAAAATCAAACCAACGAACCCAAACCAGTCTTTTAAATCAAACCAACGAACCCAAACCAGTGTTTAAAATCAAACCAACGAACCCAAACAAGGGTTTAAAACCAATCCAACGAATCCAAACAAGAATTTAAAATCAATCCAACGAACCCAAACAAGAATTTAAAATCGCACCAACGAACCCAAACAAGAATTTAAAATCGCACCAACGAACCCAAACAAGAATTTAAAATCGCACCAACGAACCCAAACAAGAATTAAAAATCGCACCAACGAACCCAAACAAGAATTTAAAATCGCACCAACGAATCCAAACAAACCCCAACAAATTTCGTGCATTTCCTAACATGACCTTAAGGAAATTCGTACTTTTCGAATTTCGAGTCTTCTAGTCAATCGAAGTTCTTCCAACCCAACCCCGAGGAAGCCTCGTTCCCTTTCAGCTTTCTCACTGGAGCAAGAGGTCTGAAACTTTCGCGGTTGTTCCAGCTGTTTTTGAAGCTTAGGTACGTCGTATCATCGAAACCATTCCAACAATGAGCCTCCAATAGAAACAGACCAATTTCCCTATATACCCTACGATGATATCGAATCGCTTCGATATTTCGAAAGGCCTCTCGTATCGATTTCTTGTATTTCGGTCATCGTGTTAAACAGAGGGTTTCGCGAGGTGAGGGGGAGGGAGGGCTGGCTACTATCAAGCAACGTGCGAGGAACGTGCTAAAACCGAGAGTTCATTATCGTTCGCACCAGGGTCTCGCTTTCATCCCCTATGGCACGGTTAGCTCTCGATGTTTACCCCCGTACACGTTGGCCGATGAGAGAAACCCAGGAAAAGGGAGGGTTGGAGGAAGAAGCCTGTCGGACCATGGCGCCATTCTCGATCTTCGCGTTGGTTCCTCACACGTATATATTCGACTGATGTCTACGTGTTAACGCGAACGCGGAGAGAGTTCGCCGTTGACGAAGTGCGAAGGGGGTAGGTTTAAGGGGTGGTTTGGTGAAAGTGAGCTTTGCGGTGTTTCCACTCGCGCTGTATAACCGGCAAGCCCCCCGTTTAACTAGGACGTGATTATCGGCTGACACAGATCGAGCAGCACACTCTGAGTGCAACCCTCTCTTTCCCTCCATCCCTTCTCGAGGGTGGTTCTCCCGTTATACTCGTTTCTATAGATATTGCGAACTCGTGGTGCGACGTGAAACGCATCGCGTGTACGTGTGGATAATGTCGAGAGGGAGAGGGAGGGAGAGAGAGAGGGATGATGATGATAATATTATTTATTATGCTATAGTCTTAGACTTTCGGGTAAAAAAATAAGTCACAAAAATAACGTAGAAACTTAAACATAACTGAAAATTAATATACACGAAAAAAATAATAATAACTATGGCAGAAAAGTAACAATAATAATAATGATAAAAATAATAACCAGAATAGCGGTGATAATAATAAAAATAACAATGATATTAACGATAAATAATAATAATAATTGTTATTATTATTATAGTAGAAATGATACAGTTTATAACGACGTAATAATAATAATGATATAATGATAATAAAAGTACCTAAACATCCACACGATAACAAAAAATAGTAAAGAACAGAGATGTCTTGATCATATTTGAAGATAAACTTGTTGTAAAATTAAATAATACTTGTAAAATTAAATAATAATGTAAAGGAGGTAATAAGAGAGGAAAAGATTCCACAAAGACAGATGATCGAATATACGTAAAGTTTTCGAGGTAGAGAAGGTATAAGTCGTGGATAAAATGGTTTCGATAATAATTGGTAGAGAGCTGTGGATAAGAGCTATCTTCAGCCTTCTCATACGCAGCCTTAATTGCCTTTAATTTCTACCTTCTATTTCTATCGTTTTCACGAAAAGATCGTGGTTCGATCGTGATTAAAAGACTTGATGGAAACGACGATCGAATCCAAGAAACGTAAGCGAGGAGGTAAGTGCGAGAGGAGAAACGAGAAGCGTGAGCCAAGAATCGAAACGCGCCGTAGGAAGGTAGAACGACCTGATTCCTCGGTCACGGGTTTCGAGCGAAAGAGCTTCCTCGAGACTGGTGAGACGTGGACGCGCGTGCTCGTCGATCACTGTCGTTCTGAAGCGTGATTTAGATATCGCGATTAATTTCGTAGTCCCGAACTAGGTACGGTCTCCGTTGTACAATCGGATATCTTTCGTGGACTTGTTCATTTATAAATCCGGCCCGATAGACATCCGCGTCCATATTTGCGAGAGGGTAATACGATGATGATACCCTATTGGGTCTGATCAACTCCAACTCTTTGAAAATCCATTTTGATCGTTCCTTTCGATAACAGTTCCAACTGCCGAAATAATATCGAACCTGCTGATGGAAACTCCGTCCATTTCGACAGCAGACACACACAAAAAAGATCGCAATCCTGCATGTCTATCATCTGGAAAAGTCACTTGATTTTCCGATATAACCAGCAAAGTGTGTACACAGTCGACGAAAGATCCGAGCAATGAGGAGATGGATAGAGAGAGAGAGAGAGAGAGAGAGAGAAAGACAAAGAGAGAGAGAGGGGAGAGGGAGGGAAGGCCCGTATTGCTTTAGCGGTGGAGCCGAGATGAGAGGATCGAGGACACTTGAGCGACGTTCGAGCTCGAATTATTTCCACGTCACTGGAGATAAGCAGCAGCAGCAGAAGAGACAGAGAGAGAGGAAAGGAGGAAGGGAGGAAAGATAGTGAAGAGCTGTCCCAGGTCTGAAGCTTCTGGATACTGATCACTCTCCAGTTGAAATGAAAGGGGCTACCAGGAAACGTAGGCCAAACCCAAAGTGACTGGGAGCCCGCATCGAGAGGCTCCAGAAATCTCTGCCTAACGTTGCACGTTACTCGTGCGAGCTATAGCAATCAAACCAGATAGCCAATTGTACACACGCCGCCACCGATAGTTCGAAGAACCGGAAAAAGTCACTTTCGCATCAAGAGACCGAGTTTTATTGGAATGTAATCTTTGATGATGATCAGTCATCGAACGGTCATCAACGATTTCCTCTTCTAACGGTTAACTGCAATCGTGCCATTCTTTTAAGAACCAAGTTGTCATCTCGTTAGCAGTACTCTTGCGGTGAGAAGGAGCCCGGATGAAGCTCTCTTGCTGGATTCCACTTGGAAATGTGTGCTTTGGGATTCCTGGATGAAAATATCGATGTATGGGTTTGTAGGACGAACTCCCACGTATGGAATCCTCTGGCAGCTTGATTTCATTCCTGTCGCTCCTGTTGGAAATCCTTGGCGGTTTTCAGTTCGAACGCTCTCTCTCTCTCTTTCTCTTTCTCTCTCCGGCTCATTATTTGAGTATAATTATTGATTATTGGAGGAGAAGGCCGCGCGGCTACTCAGCTGGGCAGGGATGCCGTTGAGCTTGAGAGGTGGAGGAGAAGGCGAATAAGAGAGGACTGGAGTTATAGGACAGGGTAGAGAAAGGATAGAGAAGACAGAAAGAGAGAGAGAGAGAGAAAGTGCAATACGATGAACGAGGAGTGACTGAGAGGATATCGGAAAGAGAGGAATAGAGAAGAGCAGGGATCGGTTAGCATCGGGTTCGGCAAGAGGGAACACCGTGACGGTGGAAGGCTTGCTGGTACCAGCAGAGCGCCCGTTTGCTTCTGCGGATTCGAGAGGGGTTGAAGAACGGGCGTTGGGCCAGTAGGAAAGACCTTGCGAGAGAGAGTGAGACAGAGAAAACTCACCCCCGAATGATAGCGGTAAGAGGTGGAGGAAGAGGGTCGAGCAACCGGGGAGGGTGATTAAGCTATACGGCATAACCCACCATTCTACGATATATACACTCTCGGCCTCTTTCTTTCTCTCTCCTGTAGGTCTACATTCGATACGGAAAAGTCCATCTCTCTCTCTCTCTTTCTCCCTATAGTTAGTCAGCAAGGGAAACCCTTTCGATATGACTGTCTCGCTCGGTCTTTCTGTACTGACAATTAGACTGATAGGTATATCTTAGTCTGCTATCGATTTGATTCCGCACCCTGTCTGTATCGTATGGGTACTCCTACGTGCTAAAGGGATGAGAAGGGGGTGAAGAGACCTCGCGGGTTTCTCGTATGCTACGGTACAGACGATACACTGCTTCTGGGTCTCTTCTATCCACTTCGACTCCGCTCCACCAGGAGGAAACGAGAGATAGAAGGCCGCGTCACCTCGACGTACCCTGCGAATCCGACTGGATTGAGGTATAGGGAGAGTACGAGCGGAAAATTTACATCCTGTGCCGAACACAACACGAACGTCGATGGTACATGAGATGGCGAGAAGAGTGGCCTCATGATGCTGGTGTATTCCTCTCCCTCGACTATCCTCGAAACGCAAGAACCCTCCTCGTTCTCCTTTCCGGCCAACTCTTGGCTCGCCTTCTCCTCTTATCCTGGACCTAGCCTGGCGTCAACCCCCCTTCTCAGCGTTTCTCGTAAAGCATCCGGTTGGTACCTCCTATCCTCCTGGATTTGATCGGCTCCTCGTGAGCAGCCGTCGATTATAACCAAATCCCTCTTCGGCTCTTTCTATCCACCGATAATACCACGACTAGGCGACACGTATGTGCCACCAACGTACACTCATCGATGCATACAGCGATCTGTAAGGGTTGGAAAGGCAATACATTCCAACCGGGTTGATCAGTGCAGCAACGCCGTGAACTCGTCAGGGACTTTCGACCACTTTCCTCAACGGTATATATCCTTACAGATTCACACACAGAGACCCATCAAACCCATCTTCTCTACAACCCTTATCCTCATCGCTTCGATGGGTTTTAAGTCACACCTACTTGCATCCCAGTACCCGGATATACCCGTTTACACGAACAACTTCGGGGTCCATCCATTTCCTATCGCTCCAGTGATCCTTTTCTTCATCGATTTCCTTTCATCCATCTAAGTCCACTGGAACCCGATGCAATCTGATTTCACATTTGGACACCCAATTAGCCAAGCCACGTTTATGCTGTTTTTCATTTGGATTTTCTTACGCTGATTTCTTTCATCACGCACCAATGAAGTTCATTCCCCGGACTGGCTAATTGATGGATTAATTATAAAACAAAATGGCGCCTGGATCCTATACCACTGAATACGAACTTCTCGTTCGTTCTGGATGTTCGCGAGTGATTTAATTTTGCACGTTTATTTATATCGGTGCTCGTCCATATGTGGTTATTTCGCATATGCATCAATTGACGTACAGCACAAATCTATTCGCGTTGATACGAGGATTCAACGTGGATACAAGCTCTTGAGGAATCGGTTGGCAATATTTGGCCTCGGAGTTACAATTTTGATATCGTATTGTGAGATTTACTCACGGATTCGTTGGCAATACCTCAGTGACCTCTCTCCCGAGGAATGGCGAACTCACCTGTAAACAGACGAAATAGATAATTGCGTTAGATCTCGTTAATTGACCGAAGATGTAAATTCGGATATGGGTACCGTAGGACCGTTACGGAACGTGTATTATTACGTACGAAAATGGTATTTGAGCATCCGGGACCAACGAAAATTTATTTCACAATACCCGATAATTTGCGTTAATAATGTAAATCTAATCAAGCTTTGTTGGATACTGATAGCGAGGTAGAAATTTGTTTTTACTCGATTTGGAGAAACGTCGCCTGGATTCCATCATTTATCCACGAATTTGATTAATTTGGTTTTCTTAGCGCGCCCATACGCGAATCCGGAGAGAAGGAGGGGGGCTTATTTGTGACGAGGAATTAGCGCACGGTGATTCGAGTCGTCGAATCCCATCAGCTTCTCGTTGACAATCGGGAAGGTTCGGATTTTCCGGAAATTCGATTGAGAGGTGATCGCAAAAGGGGAATAAAGGTGAGGGGTGAAGGGTCCTCATCGGGTTTCATTGGCAGTCGTAATTGAAGCTCCGGATCAATCGTTCATTGACGAACTTCATCGACGTTTTCGTAGCTGATGGGTCTTTTCGTGTTCTCGATGAATCCGTGCAGTAACCTCCCCCTCTGAATTCTTGGTTTCCCTCCTCGTTCCATGAAAACGGAATTCGTCTCCAATGGCACATCCATAATAAATCAGCCATCAATGACATCCAACTTATCGACTCGTCTAATAGACCTTTATTCACTCAAATCCTAATTGGATCAAATGGAAAGAACTTTAATGAAACGAAACGAAAGAGACTCGACTTTGATTGGCAAACTGTCAAATTGCTGAACGAATCGACTTCACCGGAAGTCTTTTTCCTGGCACAAATGGCGCTGTGATATTTATTGATATTTACGGTTTTTTAATTCGTTTCGAATAAACATCCATATTTTCTTATCTATTAACATTATGTAATTTTTCATTTTCTCTAACCAGCATATTTTATACTTTTGTTTTCCTTAATAATTTCCACTATTTAAAAAAAAAATCGACGTTACAAAAGAATTTTTATTAGCCGGAAAGGAAACTTTAATTACTCCTAATGAAAACACAGAAGCAACTTTTTTAATCCCACAGAAGTCACAATTATGTGTAGTTCAAAAACCAAAAAAAAAAACAGAAAAACGTCGTTTTATTGTAGGTTAAAAAAAACGACCCAAATGCTGATTTGATCTTTGGCGCAGTTTCATTGGGATTCGACCCAAGAAAGCTTCGATTATCGATCGGCACTTCCGGTGACAACCGGAGGGAGAAATTGAGGTGGCAAGTCTGAGGGAAAGAGGAAATGGCTAATGAACCTCACGAAGACGTTAATCCCGCGAACAGGAGCGTTTTATCGCTTGCTACCCCCTGGTGACATACACGAAAAGCGTACATCGTAAAAAATGGCCGTTATACGGTAACGGAAGGAACGAGGAGACGCGAAGAGTGATCGTGATGGTAGGAAAAGGGACGGATGAATTCGACGCTTACGGATACAGGGTCGTTCGAGTAAACGTTGTCGGCTCTCCCGGAACGGTTGTAAACGTCACTCCTTTCGCGTCTCTGACGGATACCCGGAGTCATATATGGAAGATCTCCTCCCCCCCCCCCCCCCCTCCTTCACTTATTCAGGCTTCCATCCCTCTTCCGGAAACTCGCTTGTCCAGCCGCAGGATTCGCTCATATAATATTCTCATACAGTCGCGGCCTTCATAAACGATATATTTTAGTTGCCTCCCTAACGGGATAGGACCGGGATTGCACGGGTTCCGGTCTGGAGGTATATAAGCTGCGCACACCCTTAACGCCTTTTTCATACAAGACCCCCCCTGCAGTCCCGTGGAAACCGTATTACGAGCTCGCCCGTGGAAATTATGTAAACGATGCAACCTCACATGTATCCTAAAAATTGCGATTTTATAGAAATGCTAGAAATTGAGAATTTCTAGAAATTCTAAAAAAATTGAGAATATCTCGAAATTCTAAAAAATTGCGATTTTCTAGAAATGCTAGAAATTGAGAATATCTCGAAATTCTAAAAAATTGAGAATATCTCGAAATTCTAGAAAATTGAGAATATCTCGAAATTCTAAAAAATTGAGAATATCTCGA
>JAPYZJ010003212.1:0-17266 GCA_030522765.1 Ophioninae sp. B BG-2022a | reverse complement strand
CCATTTTTTTTTCCCTTTTTTTTTTCTTGTCGGCTCATCCACTTTTGGCCATTTTTATTTTGGTCCACTTCCTTCACCGATGCGCATCACCGAGTATCTATTTCTCTCTCTTTTGATCTTCGAAGGGAAAAAAAAATGACGAGAGGGATGAAGATCTGCGAGGAGGGCGGGGGAGGGGGGGGGGGGGTTGGTGTTCTGTTCTTTAGGAAATCTCGCGCAAGAATTCTTAATCCCAACATCCGGTTTCGTCTTTCCTTCGTATGCGGGAATCCCGGATGGAAGATCGGCTCAGGGGGTCGTCAAAGAGGGAGGGGAGGGGATGGGGCACGATTTTTTACACTTTTTAAAATTGTTTTTTTTTTCTGGCAGTTCGTCTTTTCGCGAAGTGGATTTTCTACTGGCTATCAGTAGTGATTTTATAATTAATTAATTAATTAATTTGTTTAATTAATAAACCTTAAGCTTAAAAACAAATCGATTTCCGTTTTCAGCCCTTAACGATGTATAATAAAGTGGTTGGTTTTTGATAACGTAAAATGAGATTTTGATAACGGCCTCGTTGATACTGATAATAAAAATCATATAACAATATTGCTTGGGTTCGGGTTCGTTATAAGTTATTTATATATTTTGTCAATTATTATCTTTGTTATTATTATTGATGTTAAAAAATAATAGAAATAATGATACATTATTTATATGGTATATTAATATTATTTTTTTTTCTATCGTCTTTATTGTCATATCGATTTTCAAATATTAATATAAAAAAAATATATATATATATATGTTTTTTTTTTAATATCAATATTTGAAAAATGATGTAAGAATAATAACAATAAATAATAATAATAATAATAATAATAATAATAATAATAGAAGAAAAGTCGATCACGAGCTGAGGGATCGCCCGTATGTATACGTCTACTGTAATATATGAATGCACGAAATCCCGATTTATAGACGTTGTTAAAGTTGGAGTAATGCAGCACATGTATAATAGAAAACCCAACTCGACGGGGTGTCCCGGTTTTATAAAGATGCATTATGTCCGATCGCTTTACCGACGCCCCCGCTACGCTGTATACACATATCGGTATATGTGTATATAGAAATATATACTGGAGACGTCATACCTATGATTATACACAGGGTGGGCCAAAAAGTAAAGTTGAAGAAAGAAGCATTAAATTCGTTTGTTTTATTTTAATAGTTTTTTAATTTTTTTTAAATATTTTGATATCATATTTATTCATTGGACGTTTGAAACTCATTCTAGAAACTTTTGGTAAAAATCTGATAGTAATTCAGTACAGTGCAGTGGGTTTTTAAAATTTATTTGTTTATAAGATCTATTTATAAATTCGTGCAAAATAGTTGATTTCATATCTGTTATCACGAAAGTTATAAAGTTTTTTTTAATTAAAAAATCTATTACATTTTCAAATAAGAAATTCAAAAATACAATAAATTAGAAAAGTGAGTCTAAGATTCTACGGTTTTTAATAATTTTCGAAAAATGTTTAATTTCGAAATGTCAATTTAAAATTAAATTATAATTGAAATAAAAATGAAAATTGAAGACATTCAAAATTCATATTTTGAATTAATTTAAAATTAATACTTTTTATTTTTCATTAAATTAAAACTTCAGTAAAAAATTAAACTTTAATTAATTACCCTTAACTTCACTATATTTTTAACTTTAAAAGGAGTGAAAAAATTATTTTTCAAAAACTCTTTTTGTGATGGTGCATATCGTAGACATATAAAACTGATTTTTAAATAGACTTAATATAAACAAGGTATTTCGATTTTTCGTTTCGAAATTTTTCATCGGACCACCCCGTATATAAAATTGAGCGTCCAGTTTTTTTTTGCTTTTTCTCGATCGTCGACGCTTGGGTTTTGAAATAGTTAAATAGATTTCGGGTCTTGCACACGTGCATGGTACATAAGTGGATACACGTACTATATACACGATATATAACGATGTCCAAAAGTGTCCGCGGCACCACCATTAAAAAAGAAAGTACAAAACGTTTCCGAGTCTGCACATGCGCATTGTGTGCGCATAGCGGAACATCGGATTCACCGAGTATAGTTATATACGTACGAATTTTTACCCCCGTATTGTAGGGAGCTAAAGGGGGCCCCTATGCCATTTTGAGTTACGTGCCAATTTGCGGGGATTGTGGGTCCTTTTGACTCGCCAGAGTCGACAAAGTGCACCCCTAGATTTTTTGCACTTTAAACCGTTTTTTTTAGGTTTTTCAAAATGGGAGGATGATTCGTAACCAATGTAAAAAAAAATGTCAATTTTTTCGAAGTCCCATAAATTGTAAAATTAAATTGCAATCGCAAATCTTGAATCTCATGATAATCTAATGAGTAATCGTATGATAAATCTAATAAGAATATTGAATCTTCAACATAAATAATAATAACAATAATAATTATCCAGTATTATTATTGTTGGGATAATATTCCGAAACCATTATTATTATTGTTGAATTATTAACCCAAAGAAACCCAAACAATAATCATATTCCAATATTATTATTATTGTTGAAATATTTTCTGACCCCTTAAGGAATACGTCATGAAATATGAATAAGAATTTAATTTTACGAAAATACTGAAAAGATTCACTCACAATTTTGGAAAGTTTGAAGTCTAAGAAATTCTATGGATTTAAGTTTAAAAAATATGATGGATTCCTGCGGGTTGTTAGGGGTGGGATCATTAGCCAAAAGTATCTCCCATGATGTGGACCATCACCCTGAAATAGTGAATTCTAGTAATTCACCCTAATATTAGACATAGAAAAGTGACCACAAGAAATAAGAATCCCTAATATTAGACATAGAAGAAGAACTATTAGACCATGAAAAAAAGGTCAATTAGTCAAAGTATCTTCCATGATAAGAAAATTTCCCCAACATAGGAAATTCCACTAACCCACGGTTGGTCATCCTACTCCACATTAATTTTTCTAACCCCTAACACTCACACCTACTTTTTCATCACAAGAAACGTTCAGCCTAAAAATGGATTTTTAAAAACTACCCTAGTATCCATACGAATGACCCTAATATTAGACATAGAAGAAGGACTATTAGGAATAAAAAACCCTAATATTAGACATAGAAGGACTATTAGGATTAAAAAAACCCTAATATTAGACATAGAAGAAGGCCTATTAGGAATTTAAAAAACCCTAATATTAGACATAGAAGAAGGCCTATTAGGAATAAAAAAACCCTAATATTAGACATAGAAGAAGGACTATTAGGAATAAAAAAAACCCCAATATTAGACATAGAAGAAGGACCATTGGACCACAAAAAAAAGGTTAATTAGCCAAAGTATCTACCATGATAAGAACATTCCCCCAACATATGAAATTCCACCAACCCCCAGTCAGGACCTGATCCAACTTAATGCCAAAATCTTTCGAAACTGGATTTTGACTGCAACGTATCAATGTCGATGTAAACGGACGTGTCGAGTACAATGAAACCACGTTTCTACAGGCTGGTCGGTTTTCTTCGCTGGTGCCAGTACCAGGACTTTTCTAACGAGTGTACATTATACTATAAGTTATTGTTGGGACCATACGATGCCTTCGTATGATCCAAACAACGAAAGGGCGACGGGTGGGTTTGCCATGGGCCAAAGGGGATGAAAGGGGGCCAAAACGAAGAATATGAAGAGAGACTTCGTGGACCGTTTTCAACGTGTCCTATTCCAGTCCATAGTGGCCGTCACGACCCTCCCTGCCCATGTTTGCTTGTGTTTGCCCATACCCCCGGAAAATCTATTGGAATGGTGGCTCAACATCCCTCTTTCGTTTCATCGGTATATGTGCCTGTATGTCTACATATTTTTATATATACCTTCGTACATACCTTTTCTAACTATAGCTACCAACCTCCCTTACCATTGTGGGCTCCCACTGCGTTGTTATGGTTACCCAAAGATCGGTACGATCCCCGAGGCTACGTCTTGTTTGGTCTTGACATGGCGGGGGTGTAAATGTGAAGGGATGCTTCGTAAAATGGAGCAAAGAAATTTGGAAGTATACGAAAGAGGGGAGGGGGGTTGAATAGACGAATGAATTTATTACACTGCGCCATGCAAGTATGAGGCAAATTTTGATCGGTTGATAGAGACGGAAAATCGGTAACATTTTTAATGATTATATCTGTACGTAGGTACAGATCGGTACGTAGAATATAAAAAAATCGCAGTTAAAAAAATATGATATAATAATAGTAATTGAGCTAATTATGATGAACTTGTTATTTATTTTAACAATAATTATTAGTAAAAATAATTCATAGTCAGCTGGTAATTTTAATATATATTTTTTTGTTTATGAAATTATTGTGAAGCGAGAAAAATAGATAAAAATTTATTACTATTTTTTATTTATTTTTGGCCCGAATGAAATTTCGAAAAATTGAGGCTGTGAAATAAAGTATAATTTTCTGTTGATTATACGGTTTTCCTTCGAGAAGAATTATTATCCTTCAAAATTTTTATAATCAATCATTAATAAATTAATAAAGTAATAAATAATTAATTATTAATAAAGTAATGAAATTACTTAATAATTAAAATTAATTATACTTCATTTCAAGGATATTCGATTTTCGAAAACTTCGATCCTCCCTAATCCTCAATATTTTTTTCTTTCAAAAATTGGGGCATCGAGTTAAAAAAATTAAGTAACATTTTTCAGCTCGTTTTTTTTTGCTCTCTCCCAATCTTGGTGATCTCTCACTCTTTTCTCACATGAGGGAAAGTTGCCTTAATCTTTCGTTTTTTTTTGCTTTTTTTCTTTCCTCCTTATTTCCCGGCTTTAACACGAGGTGGAGCCCGAGGTGCAAATAATGAGGGGATTTACCCGCATAGCGTAATGACTGGTAATGGCTCGCGTGTCATTACGAGTGCGAAAAAGTCACCGGGCCAAGTCTGGCGCTCCCAATATCTTTATTAACGTCCAGACTGGCCAGGTTTTTTTTATGCAACGCACGATTATTACATCGCGAAGAAAAAAAAAATTTACAAAAAATATAAGATGAAAAAAATAGTGCGAAAAAAGAGGGAAGGTTCACTCGAGATTTTCGACGTCGAGAGAAGCGAAGAGGCCAACTTGCGAATCGTAATTGCACAGCTCGAAATATCGCACCTCCCCTTTCCTCTTTCCCACCCAATATACACCCAACAGCTGAAATATTTTTGTACGCCCAAAAAAAAAAAGGAAAAGAAATCTTAATTTTATTCTCATTTTTTTATTATTTCTTCTTAATCTTTTTTTTTCATTTTATTTTCTTATCCAATTTTTCTTTAAAGTATTATTTTTAGATAGCCAAATTTTTAGGAGTAATTTAAATCAAATTAAGCCTTTTATTTTTTATTAATTTTATTAATTTTGTTTATGTTATCTACTTTATAGACTTTATTCATTTTATTAGATTTACTTTATTAAATAAAATTTTTTAAATAAATAAAATAGAGATTGGATAAAAAAAGTCTTTTGTATCAACAAAAACAATTTGAAAAAAAACCATACTTCACTCAGTAAAAAAGATTATATTTTATACTACGATAAATGAAAGTTCGTTTTTTAAAACATTTTTTTTTCCACATAAAAATTATTTTTCAAGGATGGTAAATTTGACGTCGCAATTACCAGGAGAGCCATTCCGAATTATCGTTCGATCGAATCTCTTCGCGGGCTCGAATTTCCCGATGATATCCTTCCACGATTAATGAGGCGAATTACGATCGGCAATGGTGGCCGATCGCGGTTCGTGATCGGTTCGTGATCCAGCCTGGTCGAGATTTCACTCGAACTCGTGGTTCGCTCTGACAAGTAGGCCACGGTGTGAGAGAACCCGGCCCCAATTTCGATCGGATGATTTTCATCCGATTAACGTTAATTGAGGATTTGGAAAAACCGTACCGATCAACCGCCGATCAGGTGGATTGGAATGATTGCCATGATTCGATTCTGCATGCAGTCGAAGAGATTATCGTGAGCGCGTGATCTCGAACTCGAATTCGATCAATTTTTATCGTCCTGATCCAATTTTTGGTCGGTTTTTAATCGCGAATTAAATTTTTTATTTGTTTTTTTTTTGGCTAATTAAAGTATCCAACTAGTTACATAAATTAACTAATAAATGAATTAATTCTAATCGAAAATCGAATTTTTTGTTTGGGTTTGTTTGGGTTAATTAAGTTATCGAATTAGTTAAATGAATGAATTAATTTTAATCGGAAGCAACCTTTTGGTTTGGGTTTGTTGAGGTTTATTAAATTATCGAACTAGTTACATAAATAAACTAATGAATTATTAACTATCAGCCTAGTTGAATAAATACATTCAACTGAATTAAAACTATCAGCCTAGTTGAATAAATACATTAATTCTAATCGAAAATCGAATTTTTTGTTTGGGTTTGCTTGGGTTAATTAAACTATAATAATAAAGTAATAAATTAATATATATAATTATATATTATATATAGTATAAATTAACTAATAATTTAATTGAAACTGTCAAACTAGTTAAATAAATAAATGAATAAGTTAATTAAACTATCCAACTAATTGATTAAACCAACTGACGCAATACGTCCAGAAGCAGATTTCGATTTCTTGAAATCATTCGACGTCTTTTTCCTTTTGAATTCGCTATGATTCTTTGTTTGTCGAAATCCAAAAAAAAGAAGTTGCCAAGAAGAACCAGCTGATTGCAAAGTAGGGGTGACAAATAGTCATATCGGAGGTATAAGAATACCCCCGAGGTTTTCCAGAATGGGAATAACGGTTGGACACGTGTTGGCGACCTGGGGGAGAGAGTTTCGATCTAAGGGTAAGTATTTCAAGAAGAACAAGGTCAACGAAAGATCTATCCTGAAGATTCGCCCCAGCGAGTCGTAAAAGACATCCGAGGACAATCAAAGGACGAGCGAGAAAAACTGCCATCAAGAATGACCGCTCCGGTCTTCCTCTGTCTCTTCTAGCTTGACGTATTCTCATCCCCCTTTTTTTCTTACGCCTCGAGCATGCTAGAACTTGGATCGAGTATGAAGAAAGCCGAAGAAAAAAAAGCCAATGGAAAGATCCAGCCTGATGTCCCGATCGACCGGACAATAACGAAATCGTGTGGAATTGTGCCTCGCGAAGGGTAACGAGACCGGAAAACACGCGTCCATTGACGCCGAGTTTGGCCCAAGTGTGTTACCAAAGGAATCCCCCGGGGAGATAAAAAAGGGACGCCAGTGGCTCCTCACGCTTTTCACAAAGATGTTACCGGTGACAAAAATATTTAACAACAATCGATGGGTTTCTATAGATCTAGAATAGAAGCGGAGGAGGTTGGTGGTCGTTGGAGGATCGAAGGATCCTTCACCATTGGCGTAGCTTTCAAAAACCAGGAATACCCCTGCGCAGGCGCAGACTCACTCCCAACAAAAAAATCGATCAGAAATAATTATTACTAGATAGGGATTTAAAAGTCACCAGAGTTGTTGAAACTTTGGCTAATGATAGCTATTGGTTCAACGATAATCCATGAATTTTTTGAGAATTTTACAATCAATGGTTTAAGAGTTATTAACATGTGAACTTGAGACAGTTAATTTTGAGAAAACAGCTTCTGCAGACCACGATGATTGTCTGAATTTGTTACTGAGGAGTTAATGACTCTGGCACGGTTGCTGACAAAATCCAGTTAATTATTATACTTGCCAATATCATTCAATTTGACTTCAATTATTATTTAAACTGGAAAATCAATATTTCCAAGTGTTAATGTAATATTAATAGAGCTATTGGTAAGGCTAAAGATGTACACGATATGATCTGGATTTGTAAATTTACGATTTCTCCATTTTCGACAAATTTTTTGTCTAATAGTTCATCCAGTTATACTTTAACAGTGACAGTAATGAAAACAATAATAATGACGATAACGATAATAGTAATAAAGTTTGGATACAATCTAGACTCGTGATTTCTCCGTTTTGGACTACCATTTTGCTAGACAGTCCATCCAGTGAAACCTTAATGTTACTAGGAGGATTAAAGCACTTTCCATATTGGGTTAGGTAGTTAACAACTGGAATGTAAATTTCATTAAAAAACGTTTTTTTGAACTTTGCCAATAGCTACCACGGTATTTTGTGTGGGAGAATCTTTGATGCCTAATAAGAATGTTGACTACGCCATTGCGTGTAGTATCCAGGAGTCATCGGTCCAGGAAGATCGCTAGAGAAATTAAGGCATTGTGTATTAGCGTTGAGGAATTTTCGGAGGACGTCTGAAAACCGTAGGGACTAGGGGTAACCATGAAGACCCCTAGGTGTTGCCTAGATATTCATCCGGTGTCCAAACAGGGTCCATGTTTTGTCGGATATCAGGCCTGTTGGGTTGACCACCTCGGGTGGGCCATTTAGTACGAAAGTCCAGAGTTGGATGGCCTTTGGATGGTTTACAGGACTGACAGTTCTGTCTTCAGTAAACCAAAGTTTGCCCACTGCGGCGTGGTCTCTCCCATTGACTAGGAAGAGCCCGGGGGTCAACCGGTCAATCGGGGTCGTACATAGATGTTACGCATTATTTGGACAGTGTCCAATCGCACTATGATGTCTCCATGGAATGGATTTTGGATGAACGGAACTGGGAGAGCAACGGCGCGAACTAATACACACCTATACCTTTTTTTTGCTTTCCGGCACCCATGTGAGTCGAATCTTCGCTGCGCATTTGTAAACGCTCCGGGATAAGAAGACGTGCTGTGATGCGTGGCCTAACTCGCCCCTCGTTTGCGAACAAACTCCTCGGGGATTCCTCGAAGAATGGCTAATAAGGAAGAACCTGGTGTAGAACGAAGTGAGAACTAGCCTGATGGCTTCTTTGGTGGAAGGTGTTGGAGAAGGAGTGATTATTGACACCCCCCCCCCGTCGAAACGAACTTCTTTCAACCTGGATTGACTATTCATGAACGCCTAGTCTTCTTTGGATGAAATAGTTGCGAAGCTCAGTCTGATTTTCTTCGATCTTTGGATTATATCAAGGGACCGGATTGGCTGCAATCAAAGAGGCTAAGATATGTGATGGATGACTGATTAGGGATAACAGTTGATAGGGTTTTGAAAAGTTGGTTGGATTTAAAGTGATCGAGGTTTTGGAACTTTGATTTTAGGATCAAATGTAGCTTAGAACTTGTTACCTAAGTTTTAGAATCTTTGAAGAGATTCCAGAACCTGATTCTAGATTTCATTGCAGTTCGATTCCATCCTACCTAGGTTCCAAAATCAAGATTCCTGATAAATTCCATTAGATCTAGGTTTTGGAATCTTCAATTTTGATTCCGAAATCTGGATGACTAATAAGTGCCATCCTACTTACATTTCACAACTTAGATTTTGGAATCTCATTGACGATTTGAAAACCGAGATACCTGTAGGCAGTCAGGCTTGTTCAGATTTGGTGGAGTTTAAATGTTGATCAAAGTGTGATAAAGTGATGATCTTGAGCCCCTAATTGACCGGAATGTGAGAGAAGCCTTGATCGCGAGTTGTCTTCCCTAGTCTTTAGCATTTTGACATCAGCTGTCTTTGAAGACTGCCAATAAGGCTTAAAAATATTTGGCAACTAAATATCTTGGAACTTCCATTGCCATAGTAAGCTCATCTAATTTTACCTACTTAACTCACTTCGTTACCTTAATTGGCTTTCCATTAGGGTCATCATTGCTTCAAGAATCATTAACTTCTGGAGGTCGAAGATTACGACTATTCGTAAAAACGAAAGGAGGTAGGCTAGTTATCCAGTTTTTACGAAAGTACTCAATTATATAACCGACCAGCTGCCTCCGGATCACAAAACACCTCTCCTTTGCCTTTTCCTTCCGGATTAGGAGGATCATAAAGACCGGTTGGCCGTCCCTCATTCGTCACCGTGGCGACATCAAGGTGCAAATTGGCCAGCTTCCGTAAGTAAGAAGCCGCTGCAATTTCCACCCCTGGACGAGCAACCGACCATTACCGTCGCGCCCTTTAATCCTGGGTGTCCAATGAAGGTACCAAAGAAGACCAATCTGCCTTCCGTCAGTTTTTCCGGAGCGCCGGGAATCCGAAGATCCGGTCGGATGTTCAGGAGCATCAAATTTTAGGTTTCCTTCGCTTAAGAAAAAAGGATCCTACCACGGGTCCTTTTTGATCAAGAAAGCCGGCAATTTTCGAAATTTTTCACAAATCGCAAGAAAATCCAATTTGTGGAGCCATGAAAAAACTATTTTTGTCAAAAATTGATTCAGAAATATCTTTTCCGTCCGTTGAAGCAAAAAAACCAAAATAATTGATTTTTTCAAACGGCTGCCATTTTGTTATCCAAGGATCTTTTCGAAAACAAAAAACTGTAAGATTTCCAAAATTCAGTCCAGTTAAATAATTGTCAATCTGTTTTTTATTCGGATGAACTGACAAGGCTGTTGAACCCCCTACGTGCATTTCTTCATTTGGCTAGATTTAAAGATTCCATTTTTGATTTTTCTTTGAATAAAAAAATTGGACTCAACTTTCCACTAATTGCCGAAAAAGATACGTGAAAATCGATTTCCAAAAGTATTTATTTTACATTTAAAAAAATCCCAAAGTTCATGGATTTTTTATGCTCACGAGTGGCAACTTCATTTCCAACATTGGCGTTTTTTTCCAAAAGTCTAGGTAAATGAGAGGTTCTATTTGGCTGGTCGGGTCTTTTTTAGGGTTTTCTTTGAAGACGTCGTCAAGAGCCGCAAAACAGGCATCGGTGTGATTGGATAGGTTTTGAAGACGATCCACATCGTTGGGACACCCAAATGATCATGGTAGCTGCACTCCAGGGTCTCTCCCTTTAGGTTCCACTTTCCATTCCGCTTCGTCAGCCGAAAATGCAGACCTGCCACTATATTTACCGGTCGGATGTCTTTCCGGCTGGTTTTTCGAGATATCGGTCTCACTTGCCGCGTGAAGTGGCCTCTTCCTTGAAGATCTGGAGGATCCGAAGTCCTCGCAGGCGTTAAACCCCCGGCGTTGAAATAATCCAGGGCACATAAGGGCGCCGGTACAGTCATTGTAAGGGATCGAGGTTATTAGGTATTGCGAGGGAGAGCTTAATGGAAGATTATTACGGGGTAGCAGACACATAACACTTGGCCAACGTTCGTGAAAAGAGAGATAAACTCCTCCATCAAGGTCCCTTTTCCTTCACTTTGAAGTACTCCGGTAACTGGACCGCGAGAAACTTCCGATTCTCTCCTGGCGCATTGATGTCATCAGAGATTCGACCCAGCCGTGAGATTCGACCCAGCCCAATTATCAAATTGGTCGGTTAGACCTTGCGATATTCTTGATGGGGATTGAGGTAACCAAAGATTGCCTATTAGCCACGGTAACTTGTCACCTTGTGTACTTCACGGACATTTTCACGAATAAAAGTCAAAGTGGCTATGTTGGCCTCCCCCCCGACAAGTTCTAGGAAATGGTCCAAACTGGCGAGTTCCGAACTGGACAATTTCCAAACTGGACAAGTTTGAAGCTGGGAAAGTTCCAGGCTGGACAATTCTCAAGTTGGACAAGTTCCAAACTGGACAAGTTCGAAGCTGGAAAAGTTCCAGGCTGGACAATTTTCAAATTGGACAATTTCCAAACTGGACAAGTTCGAAGCTAGAAAAGTTCTAGGCTGGACAATTTTCAAGTTGGACAATTTCCAAACTGGACAAGCTCGAAGCTGGAGAAGTTCCAGGCTGGACAATTTTCAAGTGTGACAATTTCCAAACTGGACAAGTTCGTAGCTGGAAAAGTTCCAGGCTGGACAATTTTCAAGTTGGACAATTTCCAAACTGGACAAGTTCAAACTTGCCCAGCTTCCAAGCTGATAAAGTTTCAAACTAGACAAGTTACTAAGAGTCTCCTTTAAATTGCGACTCCGGCTTTACACATATCCAAAAGAGACTCAGGGTCGAATATAAAAATCTATCCTTAATTTTCGTATTTTCGTGTCAAATAGGTCACCAAAATAAAGTACAGAGATGAGAACCCCACATTGAAAGGTCCTTCACGAGATTATTTTTCCCATCATCTTCAATAATTAAATCAATGAAGACCACTTACTGAAACTTGGTACCCAGTTTTGTCAACCTATAAATAAATAACCATCAAACCAATTTCCAATCCTCTCACTATTTCCTTCAAAATCAATATTTTTCCAAATAACCCTAATTTCCGAGTCTTGACAGTAGCCTAGTCCCCAATTCAAGCGCCCACACATATCCTCCTCAAATTGGTCATCCCATGGTAACATGTACCAAAAAAAAACTCATTTCCCATCAGGCTAGTTAATGACCCCAGGAAACCATAAAAGATATTCGAAAACGGGGTTGGACAACGAAAATTCCCTCTTTCATCGGATTGCTGGTGGTCTTGACAGGCCAAAAGGAAGACCACCTCAGAATCGTGTTTAATCCTAGCCGATCACGAAGAGGCACAAAAGAGACGATTGTGAAAAGCCATTTGGTGGGGGGGAGGGAATAAAAACCGAAAATATCAAATTTGGAGGATTTGAGGGTGGTGGGGGGTCATGAGGTATTTACGTGGGTGTTCATAACAGATCCATAAGGTTCTTCGATAATCGTCCGCTCTCACTTGCTAATTAACGACTCTCGTCGGGTTAACCTGTTTCGAGGATCGTTTGGGTTGAACGCGTGAGCGGCGAATGATCAAAAGAAGAATAACCGAGTGAGGGAATTTTATATGGCGCTGTGCGCTTCCGGCCGGGTACTAAGAACCGTTCGGAAAGCATCAAATTAGTGTGGAACGTTTCCTGGTTCTTTTTACCCCTCTGATGTTACGAGGATCGAGAGAGAAAGAACCAAAACCGTTTGGTGATGAGGAGGACAAAGGGGGTTGGGTTAAGGTTAGGTTAGCCACTTTTGGATCATTCGATGAGAGGAAGAGAGACAAAAACGGTTTACAGGAACGGTCCTTTTTCTGGGTCTCAAAGCGAGAGGAAAATAGGCCCTTTCGTAAATTGGGTCCGTTGAGGTGATCCTGTACGTAAGGCCCTCATGGGTTTCGTTGTGGGCGGGGTTGTTGCCCGTTGTAACTTCGGGAGGTGAAAAAAAAAGGGAAAGAGAAAAAATGAAAAAGATCGAAGATCCTCGCAGCTCTGACGGCATTAATAGTAACCGTAGCTAACTAGGCCTCAGCACGGAAAGGAACAAAAAAATCTGAGGTCCGCAGGTGCACGAATTTTTCTTGAAATAAAAGAAAGAAATTCGGACGAACGCGTTTTTTTTTTGTTAAATCGCAAATTGGGCCGAAATCGTTTTTTTTTGTTTGGGGAACGATTTAACGACTTGGGGAATATGTGTTGGATAAACGCCGTTTGGGTTTTGAAGGATTGGTGATTTTTGTTTTATTGATTTTTTTGTATTTTTTATTTCTTCTTTTCTTTTTGATTATTTTTTTTTAGTAGGTTTGATGTGGTCTTTTTGACTAGAGATCAATTGGAAGGTTCCGAAAGGGCGTAAAGGGGTCAAAATTTACTTTGCGAAGTAAATGTCCCTAAGAAATCGAAGGGTTTAAAGTAGCTTGGATTTTTGTGTGAATTTCAATTTTTAGTTTCAATAATTTTAAGCCACATCAATTAGGCAAACGTTCTTTGTGAAAACATTAAATATATTTTACTATAATGATTCATAATTTAGTTTTTCGTTCAAATAAAAAATTCATTTAATCGTAATAATTAATAATCCAGTTTCTCGTTAAATTAAACAATTCCTTTAATTGTAATAATCACCAATTCAAATTTTCATTACAATAAAAATACATACAATTACAATGTTAAGTAACTACCTTCCTCCACCAAAAAATTATTTATTCATAATTATCAAAACGAATAATTATTAAAAAATTATTATTTACGAAAACAAAAAAAAATTCAAAAATTTCGTTCGACCTCAACGAAGCAAAATTCAACCCCATCAATTACCCCTCATTTTTAAGGTGTCCTATCATCATCCGTTCCCCGTTCCCTTACTCCCCTTCCTCCTCACTTATCTCACTTACCATTCGTACGACAGAAATGTTAAACGGCAATGTCTGGGTGACCAGAAAAAAGGCAATAAATTCTCGAATCGCGAATGTTACCCGCATAATTGCGATCGAGCAGTTGCAAGCATCATCGCCCCCCCCCCCCCATTTCCCCTAGTAAAAGGAATAATTCTGTTTTTTATTTGATTTTCCACACATGCCGTCGTTAAATCGGTAGACCACCCATATCTCGATTCCGGGCGAATCGAAGAAACGGTAACGACCATCAGACACGTTTCATGAAACTGGACACCGAAAGGATCTTTTTCTTTAGCCCTTAATAACCTCCAACTACCCGCATCGTTTTATTCCCCATATATATATTTTATTGTCACTCTTAAGGGGGAAACATAAGGTTTTCTCAATGTTCCTTTTTTTTTCGTTTTTTTTTTGCTTTGCTTACAAATTTTTCGAAGCATTTGCTCCGAATCCAAACCCTGTCCTGGAACTCGTTGAAGATCTCATCGGGACGAAGAAATCGCATCATTAAATATGATCGACGAGGTGGAAGAAAACCAAAAAAAAAAAAAAAGAAACATCGAGTTCAACACTCGAAATCCTGGCGACCGATCTAACCTATATCCTCATCGATGTAGGTTACAACCACCCGCGCAGGCGCGCATTGACATCTCGATTTTCGAAAAAAAAAAACATTCTTTTTATTCCCTCTAAAGGCTAATCTCTCGTTTCGAACGATTCTCGACCAAAAAAAAAAAAAAAAAAGACTTTGATCACGCGTGGATGGAACTTCGCCGTCGTCCTAGCGTTCCCTCGAGTGTCACGCATCGTTGAATTTCTCGAGAGATGAATTTGGTTTTTTTTTGGTCTTCTTTTTTTTGAAAGCTTGCAACTCGAGAAAAGGACAAATAAAAAGCAAATTCGGCTCGTGTGTATATTAAGGGTGCAAGAAGAAGGGGGTGGGGGATAATCCAGGCTGGTAGAAAAACTACTAATCTTTTCGTGATCTGGATTAAATAGGAGAAAAGAGGGGTCGCGAGGGGGGGGGGGGTGGTTTCTATAGGACTTAGAGGGTGTTTAGAGCACCTTCGTGGCAAAACTCATCTTTTCTCGAATAAAACGAGATAGGGGTTGGTTCCAGCTTTATTTTGGATCTTTAAGGTGCTTCCTTGTGTAAAGTTGCGATCGGGATTGAGATTATACTTTTACATAACATACGAGCATGTTTTCGATTTACTCGAGGTTCGTAGACGAATTATTTTTAATCGATGAAACACGTCGTGTCCTACCTGAGATTATAGAATTTAAGGGATGGATTTTTAAGGGTGGTTTTCGTGATTTAATTACGAAAAGTTTTATTCAATTAAATCGATTTTATATCTAATATCAGTTTTTTCAGTTTCTCTTGTGATTTTCTGAATTAAACGAAAAGAATGAAAAAATATTTGAGTGATTTTTGGGATATAAAGTTCAATTTAATTGCATTAATGGTTTATTGAATTGACTTTTCGTCGAAAGAAAGTTATTAAAATAGTATTTAGTTTTTATTTTTTAATTTTTTTATTTGGCTATTTACAAAGACGAGATAATTGTCAAAATAAAACATCGATAGATAGGTTCTGCAAAGATCAATTTTATATTTATTTTTATTATAATTGAATTTATATAAATAAATTTATTTTATATGTATTGATAATTAATGTAATTTTATGTGAAATAATTTAATTAAATTATGGAGAGTTTTTTTAAAACAAGTCTTTAATACTCAATGAAATAATTTCGATAAAATACAACTAGAAGATGAATAAATTCAAACAAATTAAATTTCGAAATTTTCAAAAATGAAATTCTCTGTATATATAAAAACAGAGAAATCTTTTTTCATAGTTAAGACGTATTTTTATCTCTTAATTTTGTGATCAAAATGAATTAATATTTTTGAGCTTTATCGTTCTAAATTACCAAATAAAAAACATAAAAATTATTTTTTTTCTAGTTCGAACGCGCTGAATAAAATGAGTGAATTTGAAAAGAAATTTTTTCGTCGCAACGATGCAAACTTCAAGGTGGTTAGTTAGGAAGATTTTAAGGGGGAATGAATGAAATAAAAATATGTGTATTAAAGGATACTCACTTGGAGGAATAAGAAAGACCCTAACCTCAAAATATAAAGGAAACATTACCAAAATTCACCGCGAAGTATTTTTAGTTGGTACTTATGCACGCGTCCCTTAAATCCGTGACGAAATCAGGGTAAGCCTCGAATATCATTCGAAATTTTGAAGCACCGTTTAATTCGAGTACGAGAAGGGCCCTTCTCGGTGGAGGGGCCCTTGACACATTTGTGCCCACAGATTCGAGAATTCCCTCGGTATAATCTCATGGGTGACCATAAACGAGTGCGGTGGCAACATTATCCCGTTTACCAACGAACAAATTATTCGCGTTGTTAGTTCTAGATCGAAAGTCATTTTCCACGCGTGCTAAGGGCTCGACAATTTCCGAGGACCAAAATTGAAAAAAAAAAAAGAAAAAAAAAAAGAAAGAGCCAACAAATTTTTCGCGGCTGATTTTTCGCGGCTGATTTTCGATCGAAGGGCCCGAAGGGCCTCGAAGGGCCTCGAAGGGCCTCGACTGAAAATTCGATCCTGTAAATTCGAGAGCGCGTACAGCTTTTTGTCGACGATTATGCACGGTGAGAATTTCGTGCAGAGCCATTCTTAAGGGTAAAAATTTTCAGCCCTTCGAAAAAATTTTTTTTTATCTTCGTTCTATTGTCGACGCGAAAGAACGAAGATCGCGAGAGGGCATCAAGGTGCGCGTTTCGACTAACGAATATTCACTCGGAGAATCGAAAATCCGCGCTTGTTCTTTTTTCTTTTTTTTTTTTTTTTTCATCAATGGAAAACCGCGTCACGCCGATTTCCGCGGTCTCTCGCGAGTTCGCCCTTTTTTTTTATTCTCGTTTCTTCACGAGAGAGAGAGAGACGAGAGAAGAATCGAAAACTGGTGAGGAGAAAAGGGACCAACGGTTCCGGCACGTTAAGGGAATTTCGAAAAGGCTGCCCTTTGTACTCGGCCCTTTGACTCGTCACCGATACGCCGATTTCCTGACTTCTCGCACCCAAGAAAGAGAGAGAAAGGGAGAAGGG
>JAPYZJ010003211.1:0-17270 GCA_030522765.1 Ophioninae sp. B BG-2022a | reverse complement strand
AAATCATCGGATTTCAATGATTAAAAAAGCATTTTGAAGAGAAAATCACAACGAAGAGATTGAGCACAGAGTGGAGTGCCAAATCCTAAAGGAAAAAAAATTATCGATGATTGAGTGAAAACACTTTTTTTGCCCAAATCCCCATTTCACGGATGACAATCTTACGTGGGACACCCTGTATATTTTACTTCTTCCTATCTTGATGTTTATTTTCCCTTGACACGGAAGTACAGACGCGCTTATTTCGTGAAACTTTCCGCCGAAATACACAAGGATCCATTTTTCAATTGCAAACTCGTTTTTTCTTATTTTCCCTGTTTTTATGAACTGATGTAACCGATTGCTCGTTACTTTTTACACACTCGTGTTTATCGAACTTCGTGCGATTAATCGATCGGTGGAATTCATATTTTCTTCTTTGATACGAAAGGGAATACTTCTCTCCTTATCCGCGTCGTTACTCATTTTATTTTTGGTCTTGTCATCTTAGAGTTCATGCTTGACGAAATCTTTGAAAATTCATTATCAGCAATTTGCATTTGACGCTTCATTCACGTGTAAGATTTTTTTTCTATGTTTCGACAGCTGCTCAGTCGAGGCTAAGAACCGGTGATGCGCAGACAACGCATAAAATGGTCGGTGGCGTGACACTCGTAGGCGGAAACGGATCGGAACTAACGAGACTCCCAGGAGGCGCTGAACTCAATATCTTACCTGCAAACGGTGTGTTCCGTTCCGTCAAAGCTCAGCCACTGACTGTTCAAGGAGGTAACTGCCAAATTTACATAAAATTTATTTAAAAAATATTTATTTTAAAAAACTTTCAAATACAAGTTTTATTATTTTTTCCTCAAAAAAGATTTATATTTTTAATCTATTAATTATTAATAATATTAAAGAACTATAGATCTATTAATAAATAGATCTATAATTTAAAAAAAAATCTTTTTTGAAATATATCCTTCATTCAAAAAGATTTATTTTACAAAAATCGACACAAAACAAAGAAATGTTATTCTCGTTGATACACATATTTATTTCGGTGAAGCGGTCGAACCGAGTTTGGAATATTCGTATTTGTTGTTTTACCCCTTTCACACTAACGAACGAGTCGATACGTAAAACTCGCTTCTAAATAACAAAAAAAAATATTTTGCAAAATCCGACGACCACATATGTGAATGCGAACTAAAAAAAAAAGATAAAACGTAAGCGCGACTTGGAAGTTCCTTTTTCATTTCGTTCATAGTTTCTTCCTCGAATAAACATCTTGTAGCTGTTTAAAAGTACGTTATACGGGAAGAGCTCGATGGCTGAGGTGCTAGA
This sequence comes from Ophioninae sp. B BG-2022a, assembly GCA_030522765.1. Lineage (NCBI taxonomy): Eukaryota > Metazoa > Arthropoda > Insecta > Hymenoptera > Ichneumonidae > Ophioninae sp. B BG-2022a. The sequence goes on along the minus strand of JAPYZJ010003211.1, from coordinate 15,944 downwards.
GGCTTTTCGTTTCGAGTGTAGGGACGCGGGTTCGATTCCCGGTTCGGGACAATTTTCGTAATGGTTTTTTTCGGTCTTATCGAGTTTCTACGGTGTTAGGATGGCTCCATATACCAAGGCCGAGTCGCACTGTTGCGATTTCGTAATGAAATGGTGCCAAATGAAAAAGAGTCCATAAGCAGAGTAGCTCGTGGTTAATATACATAAACGAGAAACTTTGAATGGACTCGACAAAATCAAATTTTATTCTTCTCTAATTCCAAAACGTGATCTGAGACGTTTTGGTTTCGATGTTTCAAATAATGTACTCGATTTAGGAGTCGCTCAATGAAAATGTTTATCGGCAGGTTTGACACTCAGTCACGCGGGTGTGTCCCTCCAAGCTTCGCCCGGAAAAGGTGGCTCAACGGTCATGCAAACGAATCCGTCCACAGAAGGTCAGATAACTCACATTGTTGGCCAACACGCTCCATTGTCGGCACTAACACCCATCGTGACACCCATGACCGTGGTTTCGCAAGGAAATCAGGTGACCGCGCATATTCTCGCGCCTACGAGCCTAGCCGGTAAAATGATAACGACACCCATCCTGAAGACCGTCGGGCAAATGCCACTCGTTAATGCTCAGTACATAAATACGACAACCCTCGTTAAACCCGTGGTCGTTGTTAGTACATCCTCGAATACATCTTTATCATCGACTACACCATCGAGCACGCAACCTTCCGCCACTACCCACTCGAGCGTCTGACAGGCTCGAAGAAGAGGCAAGCTCGTTTGAAACGAGGCTCAGGAACTCGAATTCAATGTCGTGATTCTTGTACGGTTGATGGTTGAGACGCGGACTTCCCTGGATGTGTTTGCGTTCACGTGCGAATTTACGAAATAATACAGAGGATGAAATCGGGAAGGAATAATTTTATGACTCGGTAACACGGCGGATCGACGAGCGTGCCTGTTTGTTTCTTCGACTCTTCCGGAATGAGATTTTCTCGCTTCGTGTTATTTCGAAAACTTGAGAATTTTCGTTCCGCTGTTTCTTTTTGAATACACCGCGCGCTCTCCGAAATCTGCCACTCCAAATGGTACAGTTTGATTGAGGTTACGAGTTGCGATAGGCAATTAACGAAGTCGCCCGGAAAATACGGTAGGACGGTGATATATCAGTTTATTCTTTTTTTTTTTATATTATTTTCTCCGCTGCGAAGTATTCAGATAAGACCAAAGCTCGATCGTATAATTTCCTTGTCGTGAGATTACACACTGAGAATCAAGCAAAGATGTGAGGAAAAAAGATTGAAAATTGTTGGACGAATAACGGTTTGATGACATCTGCCTTCTCCCAAAGTTCTTCCATTCTATACTTGATGGAATAAACGTGTGTAGCCTAAAAAAAGAGTCATACGACTTGTTGCGCGTTTATCGATTAGTCACGCAATAAAGAAAAATGGATTGACGTTGACCGCATGCTAAAATATCGGAAATATCATACTATTTAATGTAAATTGTTTTCAGTACATAACCATGATTATCATTATTTTTACTGCTCTTATGTTCGAATAAATATGATCAGATTTGATCGTGACATCCTATTTACTACACGGCCCCATCGTCAAGCGTGGTCGCATTTCCCGAGCGGAATCTGTTAGCGTGATGCAAATCGGCATAAACGTGACGTTTCTGGATCGGAGACTCTATTTTTCGTTATCAATTCAAACATCAATGCAATGGAAGAATCTTGGCAGGTTGAGAACAAACAGAAGAAGTGGCGTTTTCACACAAAATTATCCATTTTTTTTCCAAATGTACGAAACTGTTGCAGTATGCAAATGGCATTAATTAATCCTGAATTTAACGATTAACATGCGGGGCCCACACATCGGGCGTTGATTAAAAATTGACTATAAAAAAAAAGAGGAAGAACTGTGTTTGCTCATGCATTTTGTGAAAGTTTGTACCTAAATTGCTCAGAAAATTATGAAAACGAATGGACTAACATTTTCGTTGCGCTTGCGCGATTGCTATTTATTATTATAATTTTTAGATCGAACGATTTTTTTTTTTAAGATCTTGATTTGAGACTGACGCCGTTGCGATGAGATATTGAAAGAATTTTTTGGCCGAATGCGTAAAACTCTCCGTTGGGGAATGTCCAAAAATGAAGACTGTGATTTCGACTGAAACGAGATGAATGCGCCAGCGAAACCAAAACCTTCGCATGAAGAATGAATTAAGATACATTTTTGTTTTCCCACAAAATAATTACGAATAATTCGCCGATACACAAAAATATTAATATATTGATGGTAACTATTCTTACAAAATGCTTGTTTCCACAATTATTCGTAAATATTTGGTGACGAAACTTTTTCTCGTCTTCTTTGGAAGGTTACTCACGTACGAATGGTTCTGGGCATGAACGGATATGTTACAAAGTATATCGGAGCTAGGTCACGACATAATGGGTCCATAGGGTTAAAATTTATGACTTTCGAAAGAGTTGTATTTTTTTTATCTACAAGTACGCTCGCGAGTCTTCGAGCGACACATGAGAATAAAAAGGAAATGTTTTTTCAAGACAAGCTTGCTGCACGTTCCGCGATCAAGAATGAAATAAAAAAACTGATTACAACGATCGTTTTTTTTAGCGGATACTGTGCATTGAAAAAATTGTAGATTGGTCTTATGGTTTTTTACGCATGTTACGTTAACGATGAAGTAAAGAGTCAAGAGGCGAACATCGATTTCGTTCGGTAGTATAATCTCGGCCAGGCATGGGCAGTATTTGCATGAAAAACAATAACCCACAATTTCATGACAAAATACATACGAGTAAAGGCTGGCGCGGAATATAAATATTTTTTTGCAAAAGAATAATTGAAAATTATTCCTAATTGTACGGAAAAATTAATTCATATTCATGATTGCACGATAATTATTTATAATTATGTCGTCACTTTTTTTTTCTTAGTTTCTCATTATTACAATATTCATTTCCATAATATACGTTGATATATTATGTACGGTATCTTCTTTTCCTTTCGTAAATATTTAAATTATTTAATCTACGTGAATTGGCGAATTGACTCGGAGAATGGCATGGCATATATATATATATATATGTGTGTGTGCGTGTTGGTATGTGTGAGTATGTACGTATGCATGAGTCTTTAATCGGAATAATTCAGTTATCCGCGATGATTGTTTAAAACCAATCAATTTTGAAAGTGTTATTTTTTTGTTCGTGAATTCAGAATGGAACAACATTTTTTCACCGTTGAAATTCTTTCGTGCAAAATTATCACTTTTGCGTATCTCAATCCTGAAATTTCTAATTTTCTCCACAAAATCTTACGATACCATGTGGTTGATGTTTCATCAATCGACATCACATTCAAAGGATTATAAAAATTCAAAAAAGCCTTTGTACATCAAATGGAATTCGCTTTATTTCAATCAATGTCTAATCGTACGACAGGCTCGAGAAGCAGCGAAAGCACAATAAAAAACGAAGAAAAATGAATTTCCGGAATGGGATAAGATCTTTACTCGATTGGTGAAAAATACGAATGAGTTAATGCGCAAATGAATTCTGTCGAATAATGGCTATGGCTCATGAATGATGTGGAAATAATGGAGCGCGTGTTTATTATGGCAGAAAGAAAGCGGAAAGGGAAAGAAAATGTTCGAAGGATGCGTACACGAACAATGTGATATAAGCGATTAATGAAATTCATTAACATCTTAGAGATAATGGTGAATATTAAGCTGTTTCCAGTGTAGGCGTCCGTTGCTAACTAAGTACTATTCAATTAACATCTTAAAGGACAGCAAATACCTAATTGTACATAGTATACAAACAAAGCAAATGAAAAAAAAATAATAATAATAATTGAATCATGAAGTAATAAATATATTGGACATTTTAAGGAAGGAATAAAGAAAGACTAATCGGTTGGAAAGTAGGAGCGAGAAAACGCGAAGCGAGGTGTGAAAGAGTAATATCTAAAAAGGTAAAAAAAAAAACAAAAATAGAAACGAGCGCTCAATTTTTAATGCGCTGGATCTATGCCAGTGTTGTATGTGATGCCGATACACAGTAGAATTTGTACGACGCGCCTAAACTTGAATTTGAGGGAATGTGAAAAAAAATAAATGGATTGAAAAAACTTAAAAAAAAAAAAAAAACAATCATGTTGACAGTGCAATCGGTGTGTATGGCATCGGCATTGTAAAATTGTGGTGTTGGGTTACGGGGAATCCTAGATGTACCTCTACCTACAGAAAGCAGGCAGAAACATTTTTATCAACATTATTTTCATCGCTTTTCCTGTTGTTTTTTTTTTTAATGGCTCCCAGGTATTTCAATTTCTGGATAAACAAGATATCTTTGCCACACAGTAATCAGCGAACATAAAAATCGTAATTCTTTGAGGTCTTTCGTTACGGCTGTTACTGCCGGGTTTTCCGAAGAAACGAGAAACAAACAAAATATGGAAACAACACAATACCGAGCACAGAATCAAACGATTGAAAAGCATATTGATTGCTCTCATCGACGTAGATCTGCTATCGTCGAGTGCTCGACGAAGCCGAAATGTGAAAAGATTGAACATTTCCGATCTTGAATGAATATATACATATATATCGTCAATGCAGAGCCATGAACAAAAATTAAACTGGCAATTAAAAAAGTATTGACGGAAAAGGCACGTTCTGGTACAAAAAAAAAAATATACACATACACACAGAGCTCATTAAAAAAAAACTTCATAGTTAGATAAACGATAAAAAAAAAAACTTCCTCTTTGCACGTTTGTCCATCGATGATGTTATTGTTAAGGTCTGTCTCTTTCTTTTCCGAATTCAACGACGACGCGGAAGTGGTATCATTAGCGAAGTTCAACTTCGCACCGAATTCGGACTCGTTACTGTACAATTGTTGAACGAGAGGGAAAGAAAATAAATTTGTAGATTGTGTATGTGTGTAAGAGAAACGGCGAGGGAAATGAAAAGGTAGAGAATTCAGTTTGGAAAAATCCCTTGAGGGTTTCGCGATCAGTCGATTGGATTGACTAAGGATTATTCGTTAATGACTTTGCTGTACATTAACTTTGTATATTTCTGTAAATAGGTAACTTAATGGTAATGATAAATTTACTATATGTCTACGTGTTAATTTTATCTATTACAGTAAGGAAGTTGCGTTTCCATGTAAATATTTGAAACGAATAGTCTTGCTGTAATAAACCTCATTCGAAAAATCTCTTCACGAATAGTCATTTTCCGTTCAACAGAATCCTTCCAGGTCGGAATTCTTTCGCAGAGGAATAGAAGGTTTGTATCGCTTTTTTTTTTGTTGAAGTGTTTGCCACGATAGTATCGTCACTGTGTAATTTAATGCTCCATTTATTAAAAATATGCACTAATTCACAATAGTCTATTTCATTACTTTCAGATAGAGTTTTAAGTGTGACACAATAATAAATATTGTCGTCCGTCTACGGTATCGAGACATTTCTAGCACAAAACTTCCCAAGGTATGCATACGCATATATTTATATGCTCATACACACGCATATATTCTGTATATATACCATATTATTTAATGCTCTTCAAGGTTGTTACAAAAGACTAGAAGTCATCTAGTTTCTCGGTAAATTTTGAATCACTAACTATGCGCCGAGACGAGGTTTTTTTTTTGTCGATTTTACTTCTAAGTTTTGTTGGTCGAGTTCAGTTTGCCATATGTATAATATGAACATTTATATCTCCGTACAGTAGACATTGTTAGAAAGAGTTTTTGAGATAATCTGTTTTTTCTTTCAATTTTTTTTACAATTTTCCTCATTATATTAATTTTTTAGTCACTTACGTTTACGACTGGGAAGATAATGTTTTTCCTTGTATAGAAGGAACAGGCAAGTTCTTTTTAAAATCTTGCACAGTTTTCGTTTCATATTTTTCGCATCAATAAATAAACAAAAATTAAAAGAAAAGACAATAATAGCATGCTTGTTACGAATGCGCATCGAGTATTATTTCCGAGTATTTTTAACCGGAATTCTACTATGGCTCTAATTAATTACAGTGCAAATTCGTTTATCGAAGACGGCGTTTGAACATTGGACATATTACACTCGATATCGATTAAAAATGGTAATGCGCTTTGCAAATAAATGCACAACTTATTATCGAGACAGCCAAATGTGAAAAAAGATTGAATTGTGGCATATTACACGGTTACAGTCGTATACAAATATATAATTAAGGTTGTGTATGCTGTATATATTGACATACATAGTTCTATATGTATATGGAATTAAATTTGTAAAATTGGTGAAGGAACTAGAACAGGCTGTGACAATTATTCTCGAGTTCAGAGAAAAATTGTACGCAGTGATTCTGTATTGTAATAATTAAAAATGCAATTATACAATGCGAATAGAAAATTCGTAATATCCCAGAGTACGCTATTTATCAATCCGTTTTTCGAAACGCTATCATAAACCGCAACGTTTCATAACTTTTCTCAATGCCGTTGGTACTGTAGTCTACTTCATTCTCAGCGGTTGAAAAATTTCAAGCGTATCTTCAGAATTTCTATTTCTTCCCCCAATAATAAATTTTCTAATGGAGCATTGGGATATTTGAGTCACAACAAAAATTAACCGAGGTCACAATTGTTCCGATACAATCTTATTTTTTATACATAATTAAATCATTATGAATATCTATGTATATAAAAAAAAAAGATATCGTCAAAACTTTTAATTGTACGCCACACTCTTTTTTTTGTGGTTATAACTTCACAAAATATCGCTTTAAAATCATAGCATTGGCACTGTCCACTGTATAAATAGAAATACAAATGTACTTTGTACTCGCAAGCAATAAGAGAGTAGGTGTTTCAATCCATCGGCTATTTAACAATATATCGGTTACAATTTTCCATTAAATAATTTCATCGAAATGAATTCGCTCGAACGGTATTAATCCAACCATCGTGCAATTTTTAATTTACCAAGCTCCCCTCTTCGATATACATTGTTTTTTATAATGTGATTTTTGTTATTAATATATTTGTTACATTATTTATAAATGTATAAGGTCTTGTCAGTACTTGAAACAAACAACTACTGACAAAAGTTACAAAAAGTAATATAACCGTTCGTTATAATCGTCGGGGAAAACCTCATCATTGATCGGACGACAATAAAACTAATGAAAATCCATTCTACAATAAAATCATTGTAAAGAAGTATTACATAAAAAAAAAACATATTGTACATATTTTCACAATTTCAAAATTGACGAGAAAATAACACACCGTTCCGTAACAAGTAGTATTACCATTATTATAGATTGTTGTTTCGGAAGAAAAGTATTCTAAGTGACTTTCTATTCCGGCAAGTGTATTTATTTCTATTCAGTACGAAATTTAATCTCTTTCGTTCGTTAATTTAGATTCCACGCGTGAAATAATATAACTCTCGGTTGGTGATTTTTTGTTTTATCAACTTATCATCAATAACCGCAATGTTACACTTAACGAGAATTTTTTAAAAACTTGCACACGGTTTTTCAAACTTTCGATTTGCTCTCGTTATTTCTGATTATAATATAAAACTTACATTTATTGTTAGTTTATGACTAAATGACTAAACCACGAATAAATGATTCGTATATTAATTTATAAGCATTAAAATATCATTTTTCGGCATATAGAAATTGTCGACATAAATTTTTCACTGCACGCACACCCACACACATCAGTATACACATACACACACACACGTGCGCACGCTTGCGCGGGCCTGCGTCGGCACATATACAATTTTTCAGCTAGTTATATATAGAGGGTGAAAGAGAATGCAACTGTTTTTTTAATCATCCAAACATGGCGATTGTGATAAGTCGGTCGGCCGGAAGTGTAATTCTGCATCGGGATTACGATTCCTGTTCTTTTTAAATTTCCAATTTCGTCTAGTAAATTGTTTATTGTTTAGCGTTTTTTTAATGGATTAGAAAAGATTAGTCGAAGAATCGAACATTTTATCATTTTGATAAATAACTATTTTGTGTGCAATGTGCGAACGAAAAATTGAATTTGCAATCTCTTTGATTTTGGTTTGTAGAAACGGTAACTTGGTTATACTCAATGAAGTAATCCATTAAAAATTAATCGGAATTCAGCACGAATCCTTTAAAACAAAAAATAATAGTAATATTTGCCTGTTCGCAATGTACTGTTATAATGCAATTGAGTTTTTCGAGACTACGTAGTGCGATTGGTTGGTGAGCTCAAAGAATATCATATAGCGACACACCTAATTTCCACACTCGATCACCCATCGGCTCGGATTCGCGAACCAATTTTACATCGGCAACAATTTTTTGTTTTTTCTTTGTTCTATCGTAAATCGACGTAAAGATACTTTTTGTTCCTCGGTGTTCCTCAAATCTTTTCATGCTAATCACGGGAGGGGAAGACGATGATAACGACAGGCGATCTTGATTTCTACTTGAATCCAATACCATTCTTGCGCGATTTTTCGACAAGAAAAATGTATTCAAGTATTGCAGATTTTTTAAATCATTAATCCTTCTTACCACGAGTGTTAAAAAAAATCAATGGGGTATCATTCCCCATACAGATTTGTTATGCGAAAGGAAAATAATGCTTTTTTTTTAATACACAATTATATTTAAATATTGACATCTCAGATTTCATTGAGTTCAGTCAGTACGATACAAATAATCATTTTTCAATTGAATGAATTCAACATTTCACTGGGATAAAATATATCACGGATTTCTTCGGTAAAAACAGAAGCATCTTCGGTAATTTAGTAGTACGAATATCTGCAGATGTAAATTTAAAAAATCATGTCTAATGTGCTATAGCTGAATTTCACTGGTTATCAATACGAAGTACATTATTTTCCCGAGTGTACGTACATTAAAATTCGTGTTTCGCCAGAATTCGTTTGGATTTCGATGGTCATCTACTTTCTTGTTTTACTGCCGTTTTTAATTACTGCATTTGACTTGTGTATATACATGCTTTGAACGGCTAGATTGCACAGACTATGTACATATTCTTTCTCGCGCGCTCTTTTTTATTCTCCTCACTGTTAGTATCCGACAAAGAGCACCACTTGGTGGAATTGCCGTTAAAGGTGATCGAGTGGCATATAATTAAGCGAGCGAAAAACAATTTGCCTACAGCGTCGCCTCAACATTTTTTTTTTTGGTTCAATTCTTTATTATCATCATCAAAGCTCAATCGTAACGCGGGAAGTCCCTGCGGCACTAATTTTCAACGACCTTCAATAGAGCGCGTTATCCGTCTGCCCTTTTCGCGATTTTTGTAGTAGCTACAAAAAAACGACGAATATTTATATCTCGCGATGATTTTTCCCTACATTGTTCCATTTGTTTTTTTTCTCCCTACATTTCGTTTTCCATAAAGTTTACCTACTCAGTTGAACACAATGATCGAGCATTCTCGATCACAATAGATTTCTAAATATAACGTCGTACATTTGATTTTTGTGTACTATCAGTAGCCAGTCATCCGGACAATTTTTTTTCCTTTTGTTTCACCTAAAAGGAGCTCTTTTGAAATCGCAAACCATATCGTTCTCATTAAAAATATCCTGCTGTATGATACTCGAACATATTTTGAATATAAAAGTTGAAAATCGTATTTAGTGTGATGAGGTGATTAAGATGCTTTTTTTTCTAATTATTTTAGGGGTCGTTTGTCCGGAAGATTGAAGATCACACATGCTTTTCTTTTTCGTCTATCAATCAATGATTGTACAAGTAGTCATGGAATGTGAATTGACGTACGTCACACGTGAGAAACCCCACATGTGAGAAGAGTGAAGAGTTAGATCGCGAAAGCACTCTTTTCTGAAATATACGAAGTTCATATTCCACTCGATGATGTGCAGTTTGGAGCATTTTTTTTAAACTGAGATTAGGCATTTGACAGAGACGACTAAGTGTTTTTTTTCGATTTTAAAAAATAAAGCGGCAAGTTGAGCGTGAATAAACGAAATTCGATCGAGTAATTCGAAGAGTTTCCGAACTTTTTCGTTGGCAATCGCGATAGAAAATTCATATTAACGAACGTAAACCGGAATTGTAGAGTACAATATATATCGTGTGTAAAAAGACTAATCTTTTTCTCAATAAGCAAAAAGCAATGTCGAAACACTGTTCGACTTTTAAACAGTTTTTTTTTTTACAAATGTCTCCACAAGCTACGTTTATTTCAAGTTCAAAAAACTTATCCGGTAGCTAATGGACGGCTGATTGTAAACAATTGCAAAGATGAGCGTTCATTTCTTCCTACAACGAAGAGATTACTCGTGTGACTCGATCAGTATGTTTCAACGCGATTTCCACTTCGGTATCCATTTGCTGTGAATTATTTCATTTCACTATACTCAACTTGCCGCCGTCAAGAATCTAACAAAATTGTTCGATATTTCGAAAAAACAGAAATACCCATCGTATTCTTGAATGTAGTGCCGGCCGATGAATGTGCGTCCAATAGCCAAGAAGAATTTCGTGACCCAGAAGAAATAAACAATAGTACGCTGCTCGCTGTTAACTTTTGCGATCGACGTCCAAATTTGAGGTAGAAAAATTCGGGAAATAGATCAAACTGGAGTATTGCCTGATTGCAACGAATCGGCAGAGGAGAAAAATCACTGGCAGTACAATATATATTCTTTTCTCCTTTGATGTACTACGGGCATATGTATCGGACTTGACGGATTTCCGAGTCGTTGAAAATCAATCCGCCATGAATTACTTAGCTCCGGGAATTTTTCCTAAAACCTGAGAATTAAGAAAATTTATTATTTATCAATTTCCGTTGTTATTTCTTCTGCGGGTATTTTATTATTTTTTGAAGGTATTTGGAATACTTGGTGTGCAGATAATCACAGCGATGTTTACTTCACACAATTCAAGAGCTACCGTAATCAGCGAATTAAAGTTTCGTCATAGCTTCCACGAAACGTCATGTAATGTACCTTTGAAAGGTCTACCCCGGTAAGTGCTTGGACTGCAGGCGGTACTTGACCTACAAGGCGGGTAAGCTCACCCGACGTATTATCGTTTCCACCGAGAAGAACAATCTCTTCCGTCCTGGCGAGCGGTGCAGAAATTTCGGCAGCGATCTGTTGCAAGAAACGTAATATTAATTAATATCCAATATTCATTTCCGAAGCATCGTTTTAGAGTAAGAAGAAAATTTGACTAAATGTTCAGTCTACATTTAACATTTAACATAAAAATAAATGTTTATCTGTTTAAGAGTCATAAAAAAAAAATGAAATTCTTTCTTACTTTGGGCATGGAGTTCAGAACGATGTTGAGGATAGCGGCCTCGCCGTACTTATTATAGACAGCTGCTTTGAGACGCATTCGTTCAGCTTCCGACGCACCCACAACCTCCAGGGCGTGAGCGTCGGCCTCACCAAGCAATCGTATTTTCTCAGCCTCAGCTTTCGCCGCGTCAACCGTTTGTGTCCTGGATTATTCAAAAGTAAACGAACTTTAACAGTACTGTTTTTTACCAATTTTTAAAATCCTCAAATCCAAAGTAATCCAAGGGCTTCAAAGACTCTTCTCGATAATATTTCATAAATGTATAGCAATTAAAAAAAAACGGAGATTTAATTCTTCCAAATTAATTTACCTTTTTCCTTCGGCCACTCGTCCTATTTTGTAACTCTCAGCTTCGGCTGGCAATCTCACAGTGCTTTGCAACTCGTGCTCTTTCCGTTGTACTTCCTGTTCTTCTACTTCGATTTGCTTGCGCCTCTCTACGACTTCTATCTGTATTTCTTCGTTTCGTATCTTTTGCTTGATCTTGGCTGCCTGAAGCTCATAGGCGAGCTGAGCTTCAGCTTTCTGAAATCGAAGAAACTCAAATTACAATGTATAACCTTCATTTTCTACCCTATATTTTTTGAAGTTTGGTTTTTCATAGAATTCATAAAAGTTTTGAAATTTAATAAACGCTTGTATTTTATCACGCTGGAGTAACTATGAAAAAGAAATCTTGTGAGTAATGACGTATAAAAATACAAGAAAAGAATCGATGTTTGATAATCATAAAAATTACGGAAATAATATTCAGCCATGATAACGTTTGATAATATAAATGGATGTCTTTGAATTTTAATTTATAATTTATTTGCAAAAGTAAATTTAAGATCTCACCTTTTCTTTGTTAATTTTATTATCTTTTTTCATATTTATGAGATCAGACGAGAAAACGTGGAAGCCTGAGTGGACACTTCAAGATTCCAATATAATAAATTCACCGAAATATTGAATCATAAATCGATCAACCGGTTGCTCTGTTTTTTAATATATTAATAATTTTCCTAAAAATCTCACCGCCGTGTTAACTTCCTGGTCAAAGTTAGCTTTCTGCAACTGAAACAGCCTCGCATTGTCCTCGATCTTCGTATCCGTATTATATTTAATGTCCATCGCTGCTTTTTCGCATTCGGCTTCCTGGAAGAGATAAAAGAGTCAAAATATTAAACAATTGTACAGAGGTGAGTACGGAAATTCAGACAATTTTTCGTTGTACGTGATATATTAAAAAAACGTTTTTCTTCGTTTAGTTATGTCGTTGTGCAATCGTTTGAAAATCGAAAAATAAATGATAAAATGAATTTTTATCTAAAGTAGGTTAAAAAAGTATTTTCGCACAGCGCTATTATTTTTCAAATTATCCTAAAAAAAATGTTTGAGTTTTTTTCTTCGTTTAGTTATGTCATTGTGCAATCGTTTGAAAATCAAAAAATACATTATAAAATCAATTTTTATCTAAAGTAGGTTAAAAAAGTATTTTCGCACAGCGCTATTATTTTTCAAATTATCCTAAAAAAATGTTTGAGCTTTTTCTTCGTTTAGTTATGTCGTTGTGCAATCGTTTGAAAATAAAAAAATACATTATCAAATCAATTTTTATCTAAAGTAGGTTAAAAAAGTATTTTTTCACAGTGCTATTAATTTTCAAATTATCCTAAAAAAAAATGTTTGAGCTACTTTTTATATTCGATAGCTTATCCTACACATACTCGTTATCTGTTTACAAAAATCTTGTAAAAACACGATAATTGAAAAACAATTTCGTTTAAGGTGAACAAACAGGTCTTTACCAGCTGTACTTATTATATACGTTATTACGTAATTTTTTTTTACGTGAAAAAAACTTTACTGTTCGGAGAATAACGAATAATGAAAATGATAATTACTCTGATTCCAGCGTCGCGATTAGCTTCAGCAACCCCAACATCCGCGTCTCTTTTGACAGCTGCTGTTTGTGCTTTACCGAGTGACGCCAAATATTGTACATCGTCGTAAACGTCTTTGATCGTAAACGAGAGAATCTCAATGCCCATTCGACCGACGTCTGGCGCTGCAACTTCGCGTACCAGTGCTGCGAATTGATCTCGATCTTTGTAGATCTCTTCAACTGACAGAGTACCTGAACAAATTCGTTATTCAATTACTATTTTATTCACGGACGCAATTTTCAACATCTTAAGGGGCATTTTCAATTTTTTTTCAGTTACGAACCAAGAATAGCTCGTAGATGTCCCTCCAAGGTTGAAAGTATCGTTGACTTGATCTCGTAAACGGTTTTCCCGAGGAACTGCTCGCTCGCCGTGTGCAATAATTCATCGGCTTTCATTATTTTGCATTGCGCAACACCGGTTACCGTTAAGGGTACACCCTGGGCTGTTTCAACGTTTTCACACACAGGATTCAACGTCATTACTTCCAAGGACAAACGTTGCACGTCCGTGACGAACCACCAGCAAAACGCGTAGCCACCAACGATGGTTCGTTTTTTCATCGATCCGCAGCATCCTCCTGCAAAATAAAGGCAAGGCCACCATTCATTATTATATTGGCTTCATACGCTTTCAATTCAGTGGATTATTTTTTAACTTATTTTTGTCGATACAAAATAGTGACAAGGTCGTACAAATTACGAGTTTTTTTAAAAAATGTCCCGGAGTTTCGAGGACATTTTTTTTAATTTTTTTTTTTATTCGAGGACAAAATAAACATTTTTTTTTCGAGGTCAAAAATATTATATTTTTTTCGTTGGATTAAAATGTCATCAGTTGAAGTACCGCGGTACGTAAAGAAACTTCAGTATTGGGGCGAAAAAGCTCCGACGAGGTGAACACGTGCATAAAATCAAAACAAGTGAATTTGAATTTATGATGACTTAAATGACGATCAAGTCCAACCGGGATTGGGATTTCAAGATTACACGCAAGCTCGTATGTACGGCAATGAATGCCAATTGAAACAAAAATTTCCTTGTAATAATTTGATAATACGTAACGACATGTCAAAATCAAATAAATCTTAAAACTAAGAACATATAAATATCAATGAAGATAAGACAAGAATAATCAGTCGTTTTTAAAACGCATTCAATTGTGCTTGACACACCGCGGAAATGATGAACGATTACGTTCGTTAAAAAAAAAAACACTTTTCGATCGTCACGTTTTTCACAGTGGGATTATTCTTCCAGAATTTCATCATCTGCTTTTGTTTATTTCCGAATACCATTACACTTTTTTACGACTTCCCGAGACAGAGGGAGGGAAGGAGTTAAGGGGAGAGAGAGAGAGAAAACACGTAATACGTAACTTTTCCTCATCTCATTGTTGTTTACATTTTTCAAATTTTCAGGGTGTATATGGTATCGAAACGATTCATTATACCGAGAGAGTATCCACTCTAAAAGTGGGTCAGCTGAGTCATGTCCGTGCCACACTTTACCGTAAGACCTGGCCACACGTGACTACAGAGCATCACTCTCCGCTGCAGGGAAGCTACGTGAACATTGTCACGTAAGTTGAAAAAAAAATAAGTTAAATAAACAAATAACGGTCGTTAAAAGTTGAAGCTCTGTAAACGGCGGAAACGACGATTACCGGAACTTTTTTTTAAAGCGGACGAAAAATTGTTCGTTTAAATAAGAAGATTGGTAGTTTAGAAACATTTTTTCAAACACGTTTTTTTTTTGCTGAATTAAACAACAATTTTTTTAAATAACACGAAAAATGGTCAACTTTCGAGGCAAATCGAGACAGACAAAGGTCAACGATTTGTCCACTTGACAGGAAACTGTCAAGTGTTTCAAAAGCAATAATCAACCGTGAGATTACGAAAACATAAAATGAGGAGACGGTGAATATTGATAAGAATATCTGAAGATGGAATCCGACGAAGAATGAGAAAGGATGATGAACGTATAACGTATACACGGAAGAAAAGTATCCATTCAGGAGTGGGAGAAGTCGCTGACCGTTATACGCGTACCTACACGTTCGTTTTCGAAGACCGTCTCGAGTTTCTCGTGCATCTCGAAAGATCCAGTATCCCTCCGGTCACCGGGATAGCAAGGTCATGGGCACTGATCGCCACTGTCAAGTTCTTCGAGACGTCTTTTAATGACTTTACGTTGGGACGTTTGATAACCTTTTTTGTATACTTTGAATTATCTTCCACGGGATTTGGGCAAGAAGGTTATTAGGCTCGAAAGAAAATACGTAAGAATCGACAATCGAGTGATATTGACACATTGAGGAAACGTTTGAGGATATCGAACGAGGTAAGAACATACAGCATTGGCCAAAAGTATTAGGCATCCAATAATTTTTCTATCCGGACGAAAAATCGAATTTCTCGGCGAAAAAAAATCGTCAAAATTTGTCCAACAAACGAAACTGAAGCTAATAGTAACCTCTACGAACATCTAATCTCTGAATTTTGGGATCACCATTTTTCAAAGTCTAGCAAGCGATTATGCAAAGTACGAAAACAGTGGAAAATTCCGTAATTTTCGAAGTGACGTACCGGCTACAAAAAAA
>JAPYZJ010003210.1:0-19183 GCA_030522765.1 Ophioninae sp. B BG-2022a | reverse complement strand
GTAGGGGGTGAAATTCTAAGACGATTGATATAAGCATGTATGGGTCTCGGATCAACCCCTGAATTATTATTAATTTTTTACGGTAGCCAATGAGACGCGTCCGGAGACGGGCCAACGTCGCTGAGCGACACGCACGTTCGCTAGCGCCCGGAGGGGCGGTACCCCCACCATGCGGACTCTACGGCTCGGGCGCGTCCGATTGGCTTCCGTAAAAAATTCATAACAATTCAGGGGTTGATCCGAGACCCATACATGCTTATATCAATCGTCTTAGAATTTCACCCCCTACCTCCCATTTCAAGGAGAACATTCTTAGCTGGGACACCCTGTATATTTTTATATAGGTATATATATATTTATATATATTTACTCACGTGTACGTACACAAACGTACAAAGTAATGTACATTGAGCTAATGTATAGTAACAATAATGGAGCCCAGAGTTATTACCTCGGCTCCGGGTAGTGGGACATTGAAGGGTGGCAAGGCTGCTGGGGAAGAAGGGATGAAGAGAAGGGTAGGTTTGTTGGGGCGGACGGGCAAGGGGCAGGGTGAGGAATTCAGGGGTTGAAGGGATTGTGCGGAACACGAACGTTTCGAAACTTTGGCCAAAGCGAAACACGCTTTTACGAATCGTGTACATGGACAACCCGAACCTCCACGAGAAATCCGAAAACGCCCTTTTTGGGGCAGTTCTCCGCGTCTCGTGTCTCTGGGTTTTTGTTAAATTGTTTTTTTTTGGGGGGGGAAGGAGGGTTTGTTTTCGAGAGTTTGGGCTTGGAGAATGAGGGAAAGTGAAAATGATTTTTTTGGAAATTAGGATTTTTTAAAAATGTTTTTTGAGTAATTTTTTTAATATTGTTTGTGAAAGATTGAAATTTTTTTTGAAAAACTTAAAAAAAAACTAGGCTAGGGAAAACATGTAGAAATCACGTTTTCGATCCAAAAATAATAAAATTAATTCCTTAATAAAATACCAAGTAAAAAATAATAAATAGATAATTCTAAAATAATAAAATTGAGCCTCCAGATTTTCCTTCAACTCGTCAAATTTCACGCCACCCCTCGACGAATCAAAAATGCAAAAATTTTAATTTCGTATTTAATATTTCCAACGAAAAAAAAAAAAAAAAAAAAAACGAAACCGAGTCTCTTCGAAACCTCAATTTCCATGAACAAAACGCTGGAGACTTTTCTCCAAAATGGAAACGAAAAAAAAATAAAAAACCTTCATCCAACTTACGGTCTAACAGGATTATGCGGCTCGAGGGAATACATTTTTTTCTGCGTCGTTTCTTTTTCTTTCTGCCATTTTTTTTCGACATTTTTTTTTTTTACTTTTCTCGCATTCGAAGCGCGCCAGTCGTTTTGACGTTTGCCCGGGGGTGGTTTTTCGCGAATTCCAGAGACACACGAGGCTCATCACGTTGGCTCGAAATTTCGCGAGCCCTCGTACGAGACGGGAACAATCCGAGCATAACGATCCCGGGAGGAGAAATATTTCAACGTGACACGTGGTTGGTTATTATACGTGGAAAATATTCCTACCAATGTTCTCATATACATATACATATATATCCATATATATACCCCAAATACACTTCGTATAATCGAAAGATTTGTCAGTTGACGGAAAAGCCCGTTAGGGGAGGGGGGGGGGGGTGTTGAAAACTTACGGATTATGGTTATACACTCGCGCACCTATCAATTTTCCGGACCAACCCGCCCTCCATCCTCCACTTGTCTCGAATCGTTTTTCGCTACTCCGCGAATTTCTGCCTCCGGGCTAAATTACGTCTACAGGGTGATTCGGTAATAAAGAGAAAAAAAAAAGATGTCACGATTTATTGACGATTCGTTGCAATTAATGTTGGGAATTTTTGTTTGGGTTTGTTTAATTATTAATGTATTTTTGATAATGTTGAATCGTGCATTGTTGATTGATTGATTTATTATTATTATTATTATTGGGATTATTGTTATTATTGTTCGACTTATTAATAATTATTTAATTATTATTCTTCGATTTATTATTAATTATTTAATTATTATTACTATTGATTATTGTTCTCATTGATTATTATTAATTTGATTCATTATTGAGAGTGTTGTTTATTAAGGAGAATTGATAAAGAAATTATTCAACGAATTGGGTGAACGTTTTTTGGTGAATTTTTTTTTTCTTGTTTAATTTATATTTATTTATTTTTTTACTTATTTTTTTCGAAGAGTTTTCATGATTTATTTTCTTTCGAGAGTAGATTCGCCATCAGGAGTCCACAAGTGACTCGAGGTTTGAAAAAAAAAAGTTTATTGAGTCGAAAATTGTTTTCCATAATTGAAAATACGATTGCACAAAGAGAATAACGTAAGTGAGTTGGAGTACCCGGCGAATTTGTGTACACCGTCGAAAGACAGCTCATAAACGTCAAAACGGGGTCGTTCCGGGTCCTCGAATTTACCTTTATGACGCGGAGTGAGCGTTGCGGTACTCATTCGTACCGCATGATTCGAAGCCCCCAGTGTGCACCGCAATGAATAGTCCCGATTTGTACGTCAATGGGTTACGTTACCGGCCAGCACGAGTGATCGAGTCGAGTATTGATCGAAATAGCTTACTTCGATACGCAATCCTCATTGCATCGCTTTATTTCAATTAACATTTTTCATTTACTCATTATTATTTAATTATTATAATAATGTTTAATTAACGTAATAAATTATTTTTATTTTTATTAGTTTTAATGAAATAATTTTATTTTTGATTAATTCATTTTTAATTAATGATTTTTTACTCACACTTGAAATTACTTTTTATTCAATTATTATTTATCTGCGAAATCATACGAAATCCAGGAGAATATATTTTGTTTTCGAATTTTTACCAAATTTTGTCTATTTTTTTAAATTTTATTTAAAAGAACTTAAATTAAAAAAAATTTTATTTTATTTAAAAAAAAACAAAAAAGTGTTTTACGGTTTCATGCATTTGAAAAATTGTAATAATACAGTCAGCAATAAATATTGCAATAATTTAATTTTTTTTAAAATTATTTTTATTTTCATTAGGTTCAATGAATTAATTTTATTGTTATTTAATTCATTTGTAATTAATGACTTTATACTCACACTTGAAATTTCTTTTTATTGAATTATTATTTATCTGCAAAATCATACGAAATCCAGGAGAATATATTTTGTTTTCGAATTTTTATCAAATTTTTTCTACTTTTTAAAAATTTCATTTAAAAAACAAACAAAAAAGTGTTTTACGATTTTATGAATTTGAAAAATTGTAATAATACAGTTAGCAATAAATATTGCAATAATTTAATTTAAAAAAAAAAGAAGGAGTTCGCTTTGGTCGAAAATGTACCTCGCACCCTTCGAATTATTGCTTCATTCTCGTTGCTCCTCGCGAGTCTTTCAACATTCTTTCTCCCCCGTGTATCTCCTCTTCATTTCCATTTTATTCAACGCGCACAATTATTTAACGAGGGACACCCTGGGAGAATCCGATTTCGTATGCGCGGCTTATTCGCGTATAATCCGCGGGGCTTGAATTTTCCCTCTCTCGTGGGCATCATCATTGTTTCTGTATCGCGAGCAAGCCAGCAGCTGTATTCACCGATCTTTTTATTTTTTTTCTCGCGCTCCTCTGACTTTGCACTCTTCGTACCCCGTCGCTAGTAATCAGTGTCGCGGTCCTCGACGTTTTCATCTCGAGTTTGAATTTTTCCCGCGAATGAGTATTTTAGAACCAGCCTTGGGTATTTTGCAAATGGTATATTTTAGAATAATATTATTTAGAATTATATATTTTGGAATAATATGATTTAGAAATATATATTTCAGAGTAGAATTATTTCAAAATTGTAATTTTTTTTACATTGTGTGGTTTGGAATAGTATATTTTAGAATAATGTATTTTAGAATAATATAATTTAGAATAATATATTTTGGAGTAGTATATTTGAGGATACTATATTTTATAATAATATAATCTAGATTACTATATTTTAGAATGGTATATTTTAGAACAATGTATTTTAGAATAATATAATTTAGAATTATATATTTTAGAGTAGTATATTTCAGGATCCTATATTTTATAATAATATAATCTAGAATACGATATTTTCGAATAATATAATTTAGAATGATATATTTTAGAGTAGTATATTTTAGGATACTATATTTTATAACAATATAATCTAGAATACTATATTTTAGAATAGTTTATTTAAAAATAATGTATTTTACAATAATATAATTTAGACTGATATATTTTAGATTAGTACATTTCAGGATACTATATTTTATAACAATATAATCAAGAATAATATATTTTAGAATAGTACATTTTAGAAAAATGTGTTTAAAAAAAATTAAGTTCGAATCATGAATTTTAGAAAACTGTTTTTAGAATTTTCGAATGTTATATTTAAAAAAAATATTTCTCGTCTAATCCTGCAGCGAGCAGTCTCAATCGTCATAGCTTCCAAGTGCAACCACCGAGACAAAAAAAAAATGTGTTTTTATCTCCTGGACATTTTCATTTCCATATTCACATTTGATTTGTTTTTCGTATTCGAAGTTCCGGTTGATTCGAGTAATTAGGCGCGTTCCAATTATGGAACAGCAGGTTTCGTCTAGTCCCCTCGTGCAGGCAAGAACAGCATCGCGTCACACCCTCGTAGGAGTCCTCGGGTCACCCCGGTCTTCCGGTAATGAGGTACTCTCAAGAAGGCGCCAGGCTTTGATTAATTAAGTTGCCGGGACGTTCCCATTGCTCCGCTTGTCTCCGCGAGTCTCAAACCCATATTCCATTCGTCATGTGCTCGTTGCACTCGAAACCCCCCCCCCCCCCCCTCCCCCTCCCCTTTCTCGGCGTCTCTTTCTCTTTGTCACGCAGCCCTCACTCGAGTTCCGTATCTCACTGGAGTGCCTGCTGATTCCTCTTCACTGACATTTGTAAATTATCCAGAATACCTCGTTTCCAGTATGAGAGAGGATACACCCCCCACTCCCGTACGATTTCCCGAGGCTTTCTTGTCACATCGATAATCAGACTGATAACGATAACGAATCTTAATGAGTATAATATTGTCTCTCTCTTTCTCTCTTATTTTATTTTATTACAACAGGGTTGTTGTTAGTAGCTAGTTTATTTTCAGTTTATTTCTAAGTTTTTTTAAAAGTTTTTTTTTAAGTTCATTTTTAAGTTTCTTTTTAAGTTTATTTTTAGTTCGTTTCAGGTTATGTGTTGTCTATCGTTTAGTTAAATTCTTGCGTTTAGACTGAATTTTTTCGAATAATTTTTGCGTTTTAGATTTGTACTGGTTCTTATTTATTTATATAGCGTTTTTTAATTTCTGTTATATTACTGTTTAGATGTTAATTTGTTAAATTTTGATATCTTTATTTTATTAACAATTTGTTTTTTTTTTTAATTGCTTGAAAGCTTTTATACTACGGTATTATAAAATCTAATAAAATGAATTTTTCTTACCCGTCTGATTATTTTTATTATTATTTAATTTCTTATTTATCGGTTTTATTATCATTTTTTCATACTGATGGAAGTTCCAATATTAGGGTTCTGTATCAAAGCCAAAATGTAGCCCAAACCTTATCCATCAATGCATTAGGAAACCAACCCCAATATATATATCATTGACGACCAGGTGTCTTTCGTGTACTGGGTGCTTCATCCCAATAACTGCTTTTCATTCGCCAAGTATTTTTTTTTCGATCCACTTCGGATGCCAACTATTTGCGAACTAAATCTGGATTTTAATACACCAGCGATGCCTCGGCCCGGCAGTTGATGAAGCGTGATTTTCAAGCCCCGAGATGACGGAGGGGATTTTGCACTGGATGGTAATCTCGTTCTCTTCATCCCTTTCTCGTAAGCCGCTTCTGCAAAGCTTCGACTCGCTTCCCTCTACCGGTCAGCCACTTTCTTAGCTATTTTTTTTTCTGGGGTTCTGGTTTTCCAAACCAACCTGGAAAACTTGATCGGAGCCGTCGTCTGATTTCAGGGATTTTTCAATGCCGTTGCGAAAAACGGTCGGTTTCTTTGATCCTCCTGAATCCGATTTTAGACATACCTAGAAATCGATCTGTCCAATCCAATTTCATTATGGCACTTTTTATTCCAACCTGGAGAAGTTCCAATATCGTTGTTCCAATGAAAACAGTACGCTAATTGTTCATACTGGATCTAGTATTAAACAGCATTGCATTAGGATTCTAGTTGTTTACATCGTGATTTCCAGCTGTCGAATTTCCTGTCCAGCATCAGCCTGATTTCAGTCTCCAATCTTCAGGATCGAAAACGATCAAAGAGAGTCCAAAACCTAATATTAGGTCATTTTCAAACTCAGAGTTCACTCAGTCTCCGGAAGAAGGATTGAGAAACGATCGAGACCACAAACGAGCAAGCTAGTCAAGAGCTGCTGTCGAAAGGTTGTGGCCGTTGGAAAGTGGTAGTATTTAGCAGATTTTTAAAGCTAAGAACAGAGATTGCCTAGGTACGATAGATCGGGGAGTCTGGGATGTGGTAAAAGCTGCACGTTTGCAGATTTTCCAGCTTACGGGAACACAAAGCTGGGCTGAAGTCTGCGCTGAGCTAAGCTGCGGTCTGAACGCAACTGCACAACGTGCATCCGGTTGCTGATGTACCAGAAAAGGAAGTTGGGGGAAAGCGTTGTCTCGAGGCTAGATTTCGGTGCATCAGAAACTTTCCAGGGGGTCTTTGAACCCTATTTGACCGTTTCTACATGGGTAGTTGATGGGGTAGTTTGATTTCGGTTGGTTATCAGCGACCATGATTAGCGGAAGTCAAATTTTCGTGGTTTTTTTGGGTGAGAATCGACAGCAAAGTCTACAGATTGGAATCTAGGCTGTAGGATTGGCGCAGTACTGGGAAAATCAGGAGTGCAATCGCGATACCAGATAAGTGGAACGATTCCTGGACGTGGTTTCGGTTTTCCGTTGTGGGAAAGACGTGGGAAAGAGGTAGAAAAGAGTGGAACGGATAAAAGCAGTAGATTGGTGAAAAAGTCGCGAAGAAGAAATTGAACGCTGGGAGGTTTGGTGAGACAAGGTGGATTGGCTCCGTATGGGGTCGCTTATGGGTTTTTGTTTTGCAGGGTTCTCATCCTAGCACTATGGGATGGCTTGGAAGCTGGTGGAGGAAGGTTGGGGAAAACGACTTTGAGAAATAGAAAATGCCGTGTCGACAGTACGTGGAGCACCAGGAAGAAGCCTCGTTGGCTTCTTGACAAAGAGAAAGCTAGAGAGGACGCCAACGGGAGTGCAGAAAATCCGGGATATCTCAGCTCGAGAGAAGAACGAGAAAGGAAAGTGCCGCTTGAGAAAACCAGTCCTCGATGGCTTACACGTGAATTTTTACGGGGCTAGGGGTGGTAGCGGAAACCCGGGACAAAATAAGACACCCACACGATGAAGACCGATTTTAAACGACCCATAAGTTCCCCCCCCCCCCCCCCCATCGCCCAGTTTTCAATCAGAGGAAAACTCGCTCGACAATACCTTCCATCCACTATTCCATAGAATGGGGTCTTGATTCTTCAGGCTCGAACCAACAACCAACCGAGTTCCAAGGTCTCCACCGAATCGATTTCATCAACTTTCCGACCTCCTAGAAGTCCGGCAATGATGGACGGACGATCAATCCGGTACACCGGATATAGGTCACCTTTCGAGTCCGTTTCATCAAAACTGCCCAGTCATTGGGTCAATGGTGATTAATTGTTTCTTTGATTCCCTTCCCCAGAAATTGAGGGTCGAAAAGCTCAGAAATGATGAAGCACGAAGCCCACAGTTGAAAAACTTTTAGTTCGCCAAGAAATATCGATCGGTGTATGGGAACTTTTGAGTGGCAGTGTATAAATGTACAGTCTCGCTCAAAACTCACAAGCCACCCTGTAAGCCCGGACAAAAAGTTTAATATCTCGGCGAAAAAAAATACGAAAATATTTCTAAAAAAACGAAATTAAAGCTAAGCTTGTCCTCTTCAAAGATCTCATCGTTAAATATTGATACAACTATTTTTCAAAATTCAGCACGCGATTTTGTAAAGTGGGAAAATCGTCATAAAACCCAATTTTTCAAAACGACCTACCGGGTTGCCAAAAAATCGTAAAAATATGAATAAAAATGCAAAATTAAGCTGGTTTCGTACACTTTGGAATCCCGTTTGGGAAATTGGTGTACGATGATTTTTCGATGAGTTATTTGACTTTTAGTGAGAAAAGGCAACTTATTGAGTTCCTGACACTGATGAGTGAGACTATACATCTACATTAATACATATTTGAATATTTAGATGGTCAGAGGTATATATATAGGGTTTAAGGGGAATGAAGTCGATGGTAGGTTTACACTATTGGGTAGAGTAGCGGATCCTCGGGATTGTTACGGCGCCGATGTGGTCGGCAAGCAGCCTGGTAGAAATTGTGGCTTTTCTCGCAGCCGGAGTATACGACGGGAATGGTCGAGGCCCGTGAGGGCTATCCTCGGTGTTTCTCCTTCGTTATTTGGGAAGTACAACGGGATGCGCAGATGTGGCCCATCACCACTTTTGGAGCTATATAAGCTCCCCGTGTGTTTTCTCCTCAAAATGCGCTTGCCTCGAGTGCACTATAAAACTCCGGTTCGCTAACGAGCCTTCGAATAAAACGGGCCAAATGTCGTCCCTATGCGGCTCTCTTGTACGGTTATGATTCATTAAACAATTAAAGCCCTCCGTGGTGGTTATTTCGACTTTCGGTAATTGCACGAAACGTTCCTATTACTTTGAAAAAATAATTATAATTTAATGATTTCGAATAATTCATATTTATAATAATTTATAAATAATAATAATCATTTATGAACTATTTATTTAAAAATAATATAATAATAAAATAAAAATAAAATAAAAATAAAAAATTAATAAAATAATTAAATAATAATTATATTAATTAAAAAATAATTAAGGTATCATTAATTCAATAATTATTTTAAATAATTTGGAAAAAACGGGAATAAAACGGTGCAATATACAGTGTGTCCGAAACAAGAAAATTAAACTTTTATTCTCGATAAAAATATTCAAATAAAATAATTACATCGTGATAATTGTTTTATTAAAATTAGATTGTTCTTTAAATGAATTTTAACTTGACAATTGAATTCCAAAGATATCGATAAACAAATTTGTATAATTACATAATAATTAAAATTTCTCCGATGCTATCAGTGATCTCGAATAACAAGTAATCTAAAATTTAAACAATATTAAATAATCGATCATTCGAAATGATAACGATAATAATGGGAGGAAAAACTCGAGCTTTGGCAATTAAGGCTGATTAAGGATCGCGTAAACATCGCGTAAGCAATATCCACAAATTAGCTGAACAGCCAACGAAGAAAAGTTGGAAGCTTTCGCGAAAGGAGGGAAAAGGGAATAAAAAAATAAAGAGAGGGCTTGGGGGTTGGAGGAGGGAGAGTAGCTCTTCGCCATTCGTTCCTAAGTTTATAGCTCTATCGGTTACCTTTATTTCCATTTTATTATGTTGTTCTTGGCTTGGCCTCGTTTTACACACTTTCTTCGACTCTTTTTCAGAGCCTCCATTGGAGCTCGTGCTATCCACCTCGTACGGCATTATTGCCGACTAATCCCCTACCGAATAAGCCAAAGGATAACGAGGATAAACTTTCTCGCTATTCTTCGACCTCAAGTGAGGAGAATATTTATTTCTTCGTCGCCATTGTAATCCGAGCTGAAGACAAAGTCTTTTCTTTCTCCCCCCCCCTTCTCTTCTCCCTCCGCTCATTCGAATCCTTTCTTCCGGTTCGACCAATCGGAGAGATAATCTATCCACTGATCCCTTCTACCTTCGTTTTATCGAAACGTTTTTTATCCAACCTTTTTTTCCTACCCTGGTGAAATCGAGTTGTAAAACGATCCCGGATGGAATATTCGATTCGATTCATCGTCACTTTGCGTACTCGAGTTTTCAAAAATTACGTTTCGAATCGTAGAGTTCGTAAAAAAAAAAAAATTAAAATAGTTGTGCCAATGATTGTTCCGATGTTTTTTTTTGGTGTCTTTTATTTCAGGCAATTTTTTATTCAATTAAAATTCGATTAAATGGGATATTTTTTTTGTTCAATTTAATTAGACAATTTTTAATTCAATTAACAGACAATTCGATTAATTGGGATATTTTTTTTTGTTCAATTTAATTAGACAATTTTTAATTAAATAAAAAAAACAATTTAATTTAATGAAACTATTTTCAATTCAATTCAAATAAATTCAAACATTTATATTTTTTTCGAACATCAAGATTGAGTGTTCTCAAAGTGCTTTTGAGATTTCAATCTTTAAGGTGAGTGAAAGGATAATTTGCGAAAAAGATTTTAACTGCGAGTACCCTTAAAGACGATGACACGAATTAAGAAGCTGAAGGGGGTGAGTAAAGAGGTTAGAAAGAGAGAGAGAGAGAGCACCGGAAGTAGAATTTTCTTTAAATCCCTTCGCCCTTTTTTTCCTAACTTTTTCCTCCCTCCAACTTCCCCTTGGAGATTCGTTCGCGTTTCACTTATCGCGCGGCCTTCCCCTCGAAAAACCCTCGGGAAACTCAAATCGATCGGCACCCTTCTCCCTGCACAAACGCCGCGAGTCTGAACCGACAGCGATACCTTTTTGACTCTGTCGATAGGGCGCAATGCGATCTCGCCAATGGAATTGATATATCGAGATTCCCAGAGAGAGAGAGAGAGAGAGAGAGAGAGAGAAATCGGCGAAACCTGCAAAGGGATCCAGTGTTCGAGGGTGGGTTTCGGCAGGAAAGGGTGGGGGCGATTTCTTGTATTCCCGAAGGACGACGTCGAATTTGACAATCCCACGGGCACGCGCAAGATTTTTTTTTCATTTCCTTTTTCTCCCCTTTTCGTACCGCAGAGTAGAACATATTGGAAAAATTATAAAAGCCGCTTTCCCCAATTCATTTCTCTTTCAAAGTTTCTACCGTTTTCGATTTATTTTTTTATTTCCGAATTTTTCTTTTTTTACTGACGTTTTTTTAAATTTTGAACTGTAGGATTTTTAATTAATAAATTTATATTGATTTTCATTTGTAACGTGAATTTTTAATTACCGTTTGTAATTATTAGTTTATATTTTGAATATCCATTTTTTATTTTCATATTCTATTTTAGCATTTAATTAAAAAATATTTTTTCGTGTATTTAATTTTTAATTTTTTTAATTTTTTCGTCCATTTTATTGTATTTTAGCATTTAATTTTTTTAATTTGTTCGTGTGAATTTTTAATCAAGAAATTAACATCACTGTCAATTCGTAATTTTAATTATAATTTTCAATATCAATTTTCCTTTTCACTCTTTCATTAATATATTTAATTGAAATTCCTAACACTTGATTAGTAATCGAGAAAAAAAAATTGCCGATACCTATGACCCCTATGAACCTGTGAGTACCGTCCTCCCATTTTTATTTTTCCTTCTCATCGTCAGTACGCACACGTACACGAGGAAACAGACGCGAAACGAAGTTTTACCGGGGAGCCTCGATAAAGGTTTCTCTCAAGTGGACGTGATCGCATAAACTAACGTAATTGGGGGCCTGCCATTCGACTCTATAAAGTGAGACGTAAAGAGACGCAAATGGCAAGTAGCATCAACGGGTAAATGGCCCGGCAGTTTCGTTGAAAAGGGACTCGTCAGTTTCTCACACCTACGTGTCTTTGTTTATATATATGTGTCTATATACAAATATACATACATACATACCTTTATATATATATACAGGGTGTCCAGGAATTATTGTATAACCTCGAAACGGGTTTTAGTACAACTAACGTCCATTCAAACAAAAAAAAATAGAAATAAAAAAAACCGAGTGATTCAAAAAAAAAACCGAATTTTTGGCGCTTAAAAAAACGTGGTTAAAAAAATACCAAATATTAGGCGTGAGCTGATTTAAAATAGGCAAAATAATTATTACTATCCAATACTGACGTATTTCAATGATTTTTATTAAAAAAAAATTTTTAATTATTTTTTTTTAAGCTTAAAGAAAAGATTAAAAATTAAAGACAATTAAAAGATTTTTATTTTAATGATACGTCAGTATTGGATAATAATAATTATTTAACCTATTTTTAACCAGCTTACGCCTAAAGTTCGGTATTTTTTTTTTTTGAACCACTTGATTTTTTTTTTCATTTCTATTTTTTTTCTGAATGGTCGTTAATTGTACTAAAATCCGTTTCAAGATTATCTATTAATTCCTGGACACCCTGTATATATGTGTAGACGTATATATTGGTATATATGTATATAGGTATTGAAAGCGGTTTCCGTCCAGCTAGAAGAGAGAAGCTTCGAGTCTTGTAACGTCGGGGACTCAAATGAGACACTCTTCTCTTCCGTCCGGCACGTCGCTCAGTTCTCTCGGTGTCATACGGCGAAACGTTGATCCGCCTCGCGGATGAGCATCCGCTTAACCAAGAAACTTCGTGTCACCGTTAACGTTATCAGCTCGCGGTTGGACCGCTCTGCGGCTATGCCAAAGAAGAGGGAAGGGCAAAAGGGGGAAGGGGGGACAACAAGGTTGGGGGAACTGAAACTGCCCGGACCAGGCATAGCATACCTAGCCGTTTTAACCCAAGTCAAATTTCATTAACGCTCCTGGCAACCGATATTCCTGCGGTGTTACGCGCTTGTATACGTACAGGCTTTTCCCTGGCCGCAGGTTTTACATAGATTCGCGCTGGGTTCGATATACCGGGTGGCTTTCTCGAAATTGTCGACTTGCGTGGAGGAAAATGAAAAATATTTCATCGCTTGTTTTTTTTTAGGAATCTGGTGTTTTTGGATTTTTTCCGATTTTTTTTTTGAGGTTGGAATAAATTTTGTGCTTTGTTTGGGTTTGTTTGGGTTTGTTTGGGTTTAGATTGATCGATTTTTTTCAATGTGGTTTAATGATGGTTTCAAGCTCGTTGAACAGGTGATTTTAATGTCAGTTTAAAAAAAAATTCAGTTCTCATATACCGGGTGTCCCGTTTCGATATCAATTTTTTTTATGAAAACGAGAGGTCGTAGGAAAAAAAGTTTCTTACGAAAGTTCGTTGGTTCGAGACGAGAAAATTGATGGCGTCGTAAATGATTTTTTTCGTCCGAAATCTGTCGAGATATCGCGACGTGTAACGATTTTTCAAATAGGAACACGTGGTTTCGAATTGATGGAAAAATTGCTAATTTCGATGTGAATCTAACCGAAAAAAATAAACCCGCGTATCTCGATAAATAAAAAAGTTACAGCGAAAAGTTACGACTAATGGATACACCGTGTATAGATTGTACGCTAAGATCGAAGGTTTTGTATGATAGGAATACAGTCGACGATGCGTGCACAAGGAAGGGATAATCTAAGCTCCGCGAGGTAGAGGCAAGCTTCCAACTACCTCGGGGCCAGTTTATCGGAAGATTTATACGCTCTCGTCTCTTTGCATGTTCCGTGTACTTCTGTAATGCGCGGGGCTTGTCTACCCCCCCGAGCTAACGCTCGCACGCACGGGCTTTTAAGTAAAGGATGGACTTTGCGAGTACTTGGCACGTTTCTCACTCCATTTCCCTTCGTTTATGTTTCCATCACTTTTCACCGATGTCCCAGTCCCTTTTTTTCATCGCTTTTTTTTCAATATTATTCATAATTTTGAAAAAAAAAACACACAAACCTTTCTGTTATTTTTTTAGATATTTTAACGTTCACGTTACATTGAAAAATCTAATAATAATAATAATAATAATAATAATAAATAAATAAATAAGTAAGTAAAGAAATCATAGTATAGTAATTAAAAATAATATATCGAATTAAATTATTAACCCAAACAAAACTTATCAAATCAAATCATAATAAAAATATATTATATTTAAATAGAACTATTATCGAAAAAAATTAATTACGAGAAATATATCGTTACAAATAAATTAAAAACAAAAAAAGTTGAAAAAGATATTTAAAATATTAAAAAAAAATCTAAATAATAAGTATTGGGATTTTTGAAGATATTCGAGTCGTCGTATTGACACGGGCCACCCGGTACATATACGTGAGAACTCATTCGTGGAGGCCCTCAGCCGAAGTCCATTGATTTCTGGCTTTTGAAACGGCCATATAAGAAAAAAAAAAAAAAAAATATCGGATGTCCCAGGATGGACGAGGGAATAATAATTCTTTGAATGGCGTAGGGCAGGACGCGCGAACGTCGAACAACCCTCAAAATTGCGCGCTGCACGTGACTCTATTTCATCTCTCTGTGTCCATCCCCCCGTCTCTCTTTCTCTTTCGACTCATCTTCGTTGTAACTTGTGTGTGTGTAGCGCGAATTGTATGAACTCGTCCGGCGTTTTTCGGGACTGAAACGAGCGCGTCATATCCATTTGTCGATATATGCGTATATATGTAGATATATATATACATTTATACACTTGTACGGTGCGATCAAATTTCGGTGAAAATATTTTTCCGACTGCGTGTACGATTCCATATTTATTCCGTTTTTCCAAACTTCTGGAGTTTTCGTGCATTTTACGATTATTTTTTGTTCCTTCAATTTTTTAATTGTTTAAAAAAACGTATTTCGTGTTGAATTTCTGTTTTTAGGATTCGTTGAATTAATATGGTTTTTTAAATATCAGTTAATTTACTTCAGAAGCGTTATTTAATTAATTCAATTTAATTAAATAATATTTGATTAATGAATTAATTAACGCGTGTTAATTAATGAATCGATTTATTACGCGTTAATAAATCAATTAATGAAATCAATGCATTTATTAAGAAATAAATAATTATTGGATAAATAAATGAATAAATAAATAATTTATCGATTAATACAGAAATTTAATTAATTAATTAATCGGATTCAACGATCAAGTAGGGTGCGGAACGAGGTCCGTTATCATTAGAGATGGCACGTCAAAAATTTGGGAGTTCAACCCCAACCTAAGGTTCGTGATGGGAACCAGGATGGGTCGTTTCAAGGTCAAATTCGAAATTTTCAAAATGGCTGCCGTTCATCGAACATCCGGTCACTTTCGGTAGGAAAAAAAACCATGAACTTCAAGCTCTTCGTGAAAATGGTTTCATCCGGTCTGAAATGATCGAGATCGTCCATCAGTCGAAAAACACCTGCCAAATAATGCCAATTTGGATAACGCGGGTCTTCGAGGCCCTTTTCTATCCGAATAACCCTCCCAACTTTGGCATCCTCCTAAATGACGGATCGATCACCCTAATGGGGTAGAAAAGTGTGTAACTCGAGGGTAGTACTCTCCGGACTTTCGCGGCAGGAGGGGGGAGGGGGGTTGGCCTAAGTGAGACGAGGATACACCCTGGGGACACTTTCACCGCGGGCAAATTTCCTTATTTTTTTTTTTTTTTTTTTTTTGAATTATTGAACAGCCAAGAAGAGTATCGTCGCTCAATTGTCCTGAAATATTAAGGGGGCGCCTCGAATCCTGCCCTTCTCTCCCGAATCAGCTGAGGGGTTTCGTTAATAAAATTTCGTCAAAATTTATCCAGTTTTCAAAATGAAAAGCCGAATATATAATATTATATTTTATATATAATTTTTTTATGTATATTAATTTTTTATTAGTATTTTTACTATTGAATTTTTAAAAATTACTAATTAATTAAATTTTTTTTTAAATTTTATTTATTAATTTTATTTTATTTTTAATTTATTAAAATTAATTAAATTTTTAATTAAATAATTTTTTTTTAATTTTAAAAATGTTCACGATTTTAGCAGCTAAAATCAGTCGAAAGAAATTTGGAAAATTAATTTTAAAAAATCATTGTACAAAATGGTAAAAATACTTTGAGGCAAAAATATACAAGTGTTTACGAGGAAAATGAGATCGAGATCGTTTCGAAACATCCAATCTTCCTGCTCGTTTTTCGCGCCGCCAATTTTTTCGTTCTCGTCTTATCTATATAAACTTCGACCTATATATATACTCTCTGAAAGGCCACGTGATTCGCGAGATATACTTTAAGAGGCAGACGTCGAATCGTTAACGAAGTTTTCGGTGTATATCCGAGAAGGCTTTTAGAGCCTTTAACGGAGTTTCGAGAGGCTCCGCGATACTTTAGAATTCCCATTGGGCTGGCTCTCATCGTATAAGATATGTATATTCGTAAAAGGTGATTTTGGGGACAATCGACTGGCAGGCTCATTCTTCCTCCAAATTCAACGATTCGTTAAAAATACATCCGTGAATTTGAACCAAAATTAAATATAGGTCAATCGCGAAAAATTATTTTATTCAAAACTTTTTTTTATCATCAGCATCGTTATTATAATTAGTATCGTTTTATCCTCTTTTTATATAAGGTCTCATCATTTTATCATTAATATGATTTTTTAATTTTTATATTTTTTTAAATTAACAATAATTATACTAAAATTAATTTTTGACCATTTTTATAATTTTCGTCTCTTAATTTACGAGAAGTCTCATTATCTTTTTACATTATAGCTTTCTAATTATCACAACCATGATTTTGATTTAATTCATCATTTCTATTATTATTATTATTATTATTATTATTATATTTATTTCTTGTTAATTTCGGTATTTCGTTTTATTTTCTATTATCATATTTTGCCTCACAGCTCGCTGATACATAAAAACCCATATCTATCTATCTATCTATCTTCCTCTTCGGAGGGAAAAAAAAAAGAGATCGAGTGCAGCGAGGAGAGAATTGTTTCGTTCGTTTTGTGGTAGACGCTTTTTTTTTCCGAGGGTGTTCCTCCGGGCATTCGCGGCTTATAACTCACACACGTTCGCTTTTAGCTGGTGAAATATATTTTCATTAATCTGATTATTTATCGTTGGTCCCCCCCCCCCCCCTGCTCGAGCCATCTTAGGTAGTTTCACAAGCTCATACATGAGGAATTCAATGAGATATATAGGTACATGGATAATCCGTGTAGACATTCCTGCTCAGGTGTGGAGGGATCGAGCATTAAGGGGGAGGGGGAAAACCGACGCTTGGGACGCTTAAAGGGGGAAGGGGGAGGGGAAGGGTGAAAAAAACGTCGAGACCAAAAAGTCAGTACAAGAATCGAGTCCACGAACCACCAAGAGAGGTAAATAGAGCAAGAGAAGTGAGAATAAGACGAAAGAAAAAAAAAAAAGAAAAAAAAAAAAAAAAAAAAACTGGGGGGAGAAAAAACGAGGGAGGAAAGGACAAGGAAAAAAAAACGAAGGAAAAAAAAAACGAAGGAAAAAAAAAAGGTAAAGAAGGTCTAGCGCCGTAGCGATGCAATAAATTTAGAGAAAGAAGCAGCGCCCCGAAGGGTGAAATACAGTCGCGGAATTCGTAAATCATGGGAACGATAATGCCGGATGTCAACCAGCTCCAGTTTACGAGCCTGTGCTTAAAGTGAAGCTGCAAGCCAGTTGGGGACGAGAGAGAGAAGGATTATCCGTTTTTGGACGAAATTTCGAAAAAAAATTACTTTTTATGGATAGTATGACGTTCTTAGTTTGTTAGGATAAGTACTAGCGGATTTTTTGGTAAACGGTATATATAGAATTTTTTTTAGTCTAATAATAGCATTTTTTCGATTTTCTGACTTGAAGATATTTAAGAATAATAATTAGACTTGATAATAATAATAATAATATTTTAAGATAATTTATTAAAGGAATTTAAAGATAATTATTTAAAGGAATTAATTAATTAATAATAATAATCAGACTCAAAGTCATTTAAAAATAATAATATTCATCGTAAGAAAATAATGATTTGAAAATTGTTGATAATAAATAATAATTATTATGAAAAATGAAGAAATAAAAAAGCAATCAATTTGGTAAACATTCGAAAGTGGGGCTCTCGCTGAAATAAGAGCTAATTAATTTTTTATCGTTTCTTCTAAGGTTATAGAAAATGATACAAAGAAATGTAACGCCGGATCATTGTTTCTTCATGAATATTTATTGTTATTCAGAGCGATGTTAATTTTTTTCTGGTGTGTTTGGGTTTGTTTAGGTTTGGTTTGGGTTGGTTTGGGCCTGTCAAAAAAAAAATCAATTTTTTTCTAATGAGGAATTTCAAGCCCGTACTATTTTATAATTAGCTGTTTTTTGGGGGAAAAAAAGTCGAATATCTCTTAAGTTATCGCTCTTTTTTTTTCTCGTTTTTCGTATCCGACCCGTGGAGAAACGGATTGAAACGTCAAATCCGGATATATATATTTATATGCGCGCGTGCGTAAACGCTGACGCAGTCTCTTATATCTGGTCTTCTTTTTGGTCACCAGGGTCCGCAGGGAGAGGAACAAAAGATTCGTCGCTTCGAGAATAGACAGACAAGCTTTTATGTCGCCGTTTCAGAGACCTCTAATTTATATCGCGGAGTTTAGTCTGCGCTCTCGCGTTCACCGTGGTTTTAGTATCAAGTGGTGATATATCTTGGCTTTTATAAGCCCGGGGAGTATTATCCGCGCAGCGGATAGCTTTCGTTACATATACATTTCTATGTCTGTACATTGGCTTGTTTACTATATCGACACAACGTATACTTTTAGTATTACAAATAAAAATTAAAAAAAAAGGCTGAATGCGTCATAACGAAGAAAAATGTATTCATGCAAAAGCCTAATACACTAGATTGCCCTTTCTTTCAATAAAAAAAAACTGGAATTTTTTAAACTATTTCCAGTAAAAAAAAAAAAATACAACATTTATCGTGAAAAATACTAGACTATTTTTGCAGCTTGGATCGTCACAATTTTAACGATGAAAAATTGAATTTTGATTTTTTACAAAAAATTGTGGATAGTTCGATCGCTAACCCAAACATATCCTTCAATAAACGATCACGCATTCAAATCCTGGATATCCGTTACATGTCCGATTTTTGTTTTCTCCGATAGAAAAATAACCGTCGTTATTTCAAGCTTCGTTTTATTCGTTCCCTTTCCGCGTTCATTGCTCCGCACGAGGCGCACGTGCGCGTCCGATCATTCTCGTCCGTCACTCGAGCATCCTGTCCGTTCGTTGGCGTCTTGTCGTTGTTTTTTTCTTTTTTTTTTCTCTTTTCGTTCC
>JAPYZJ010003209.1:0-17274 GCA_030522765.1 Ophioninae sp. B BG-2022a | reverse complement strand
AAAGAAAAGCCAAACGCACTAAAAACCATAACAAATAACAGCTATGACATCGGCTCGGCCGCGCACACACCGATAGTGCCTTTTTCGTCGCACACTACCACATGCAAGCGCACACCGACGATCGGCAGTGTCCGCATGGTGGGGGTACTGCCCCTCCGGGCACTAACACACGTGCGTGTCACCCACCGACGTAGGCTCGCCTCCGGGCGCGTCTGATTGGCTGCCGTAAAAAATTAATAACAATTCAAGGGTTGATCTGGGACCCATACATGCTTATATCAATCGTCTTAGAGATTCACCCCCTACCCCCCATTTCAGGGATGACATTCTTAGCTGGGACACCCTGTATATGTATATAAATTCTTAAAATTATTAAAATATATATAAGTTCTTTAAATCAATTATTTTCTTCGGAAATGAATTTTCAGTTCAATTCAATTTCAACTAAATTTCAACGATTCGGGAGAATTATCAATTATCGTTGAAGTTTTAAAATATATATATAAATTTTTATATATAAATTATTTTCTTCGGAAATGAATTTTCAGTTAATTTTCAGATCAATGACAATTCAATTTCAACTGAATTTCAACGATTCAGGAGAATTATCAATTATCGTTGAGGTTTTAAAATATATATAAATTCTTATATATAAATTATTTTCTTCGGAAATGAATTTTCAGTTTATTTTCAGATCAATAACAATTCAATTTCAACTGAATTTCAACGATTCGGGAGAATTATCAATTATCGTTGAAGTTTTAAAATATATATAAATTCTTATATATAAATTATTTTTTTCGGAAATGAACTTTCAGTTTATTTTCAGATCAATGACAATTCAATTTCAACTAAATTTCAACGATTCGGGAGAATTATCAATTATCGTTGAGGTTTTAAAATATATATAAATTCTTATGTATAAATTATTTTCTTCGGAAATGAATTTTCAGTTTATTTTCAGATCAATGACAATTCAATTTCAACGGAATTTCAATGGTTCGGGAGAATTATCGATGATAATTGTTAATTGATAATTGAAATTCAGTTGAAATTTAATTGAAATTCATCCGAAAAAAAAAACTGAAAATTCATTTTCGAAGAAAATAATTTATATATATTTTCAGAATTTTAAGAATTTATATATACATATATATTTATATATTTCGAAGAAAATAATTCGTCCGTAAATTTATATATAAACATTTTCGAAGAAAATAATTTATTATTGAACATTCACTTAATAGTAATGAATAAATCGACAAAAAAAAATATTTATCAATATCTTTGATTAATCCTATCGTAGAATTATTAATTATCGTTAATAATTCTCCTACTAAAAAAATCGCGGTTGCTCCGAAAACTCCGGAACTCCCGGAAAACGTGCGAAACGATTAATTTCGATTTTCAGTACGGTTCGAGCGAAACTCGTGTTTCCGGAACAAAATCATCGACGGTAAGAACATCGTCAAGCCTGGGCACTCGCGAAACACGATCTAAGGAGTTTTCAACGACGATGGAATACTCGGACACGATCGATGGCTCTGCTGATAATCATTGCGAAACGACCGCAATTGAAGTCTCGTCGTCGATGTCAACGAAAGAGAACAAAGATGCTTTTGCTTTCGACTCAAACGACGACGAATTTTTAGGATCCGGAGAGAACAATGGGAACCATCAGGAGCTCGCAATAACGAAACCGTCGTACCAAGTGAGTTTACTCGGATCAAAAAAATTAATTCTATATTAATTTATTGTTAACATTAGCGATACCGCCTCTAAAAATGGATTTAAAAAGTGATTAAAACAGAATCAAAGTTCAATTGAAATTCAGTTGAAATTGAAATTGACATTGATCTGAAAAAAAAAACTGAACATTCATTTACGAAGAAATCAAATTATTATTTTTAAATTGAGAATTCAATTTATTATAATGAATAAATTGAATTTAATGTTTATCAATATCTTTGAATGCAGAAGTTGGGCTTCATTTCAATTTTGGCGGGAGATTTTTTTGGCCATAAATTACTTTAATTAGTCACCACTACTAGTGATATTTAGCCGGCGGAAGCTGACATTTTTTATTCCATTTTAATTCCGTTTTAATTCAAAAATGTACCCAAACAAACCCAAACAACGTCATAACTTATGGAAATAATTAAGTTTGTTTGGGTTTGTCACCACTAGTGATATTTAGCCGGCGGAAGCTGACTTTTTTTATTCCATTTTAATTCCGTTTTAATTCAAAAACAAACCCAAACAAACCCGAACAACCTCATAACTTATGGAAATAATTAAGTTTGTTTGGGTTTGTCACCACTAGTGATATTTAGTCGGCGGAAGCTGACATTTTTTTATTCCATTTTAATTCCGTTTTAATTCAAAAATGTACCCAAACAAACCCAAACAACCTCATAACTTATGGAAATAATTAAGTTTGTTTGGGTTTCTCACCACCAGTGATATTTAGCCAGCGGAAGCTGACTTTTTTTATTCCATTTTAATTCCGTTTTAATTCAAAAATGTACCCAAACAAACCCAAACAACCTCATAACTTATGGAAATAATTAAGTTTATTTGGGTTTGTCACCACTAGTGATATTTAGTCGGCGGAAGCTGACATTTTTTATTCCATTTTAATTCTATTTTAATTCGAAAACAAATCCAAACAAACCCAAACAACGTCATAACTTATGGAAATAATAAAAAATGACAGCCTCCGCCGACTAAATATCACTAGTGGGGACCAATTAAAGTAATTTATGTCAAAAAAAATCTCCCGCCAAAATTCGCCGCCCTGCTTCTGCATAATTACCATATCTTTGATAAATCCTATTTTATGTTAATAAATTATTCATTTTCACAGAAAGTGAATTCCAGCTCGGCCTTTAAAATAATTATTTTTGGCCAAAATAGAAAACGCTCGATTTTGTTTTTACGTGGGTTGATATATTTGAATACAGATTTTTTTGTCATTAATTTTACGACTGTCTTACGTTACCGGATCGTTTCGACAAAAAAGGTATAAATAGCCTGAAGACAAAATTAATCGTTTCGCCATTTAGGCCTCCGATACACTTCCAATTATCGACTCCGTTAGACGCCTGATCATTTAAATGAGAGTCCCGTATGCTTATACTCGATTTGCTCGGGTTATTTTTTTTTTCTTGCTGAAATGACCTTGTGTCACAGTGACATCATCGCGTGGTTGAAAACGCGTCGGAGCCAAGCTGGGTCGGGAGGGGCCGACGAGGAGAAAGACTGATTGTTCACCGACGATGGCCAGGGGGCACAAGAAAAAAAGGCATCCATATCCGGCTGCTCGAAGAAGCGATACCATTTATGGACATTGTTTCAGTTCGGATCGGTTTAGGTTTTATTGGACGTGTTTCGATATGAGTTTGGAGTTGTTTCAGTCTAGATTCGTTTCGCTTCGATGTTATTTGAATTTGTTTGGGTTTGTTTGAATTTGTTTGGGTTTGTTTGAATTTTTTTGAGTTTATATGAATTTGTTTGGGTTTATTTACGTTTTTTTAGTTTATATGAATTTTTTGGGTTTACTTGAATTTCTTTGGGTCTATATAAATTTCTTTGGGTTTATTTAAACTTGTTTGAGTTTGTATGAATTTTTTTGGGTTAATTTTATTTCGTTTGGGTTTATTTGAATTTATTTGAGTTCATATGAATTTGTTTGGGCTTATTCGGATTCGTTTGGGTTTGGGTTTTTTTAAATTTGTTTGAGTTCATATGAATTGGTTTGGTTTTGAAAAGTTGTGGCTTCCGGATGGATGCCGTGTCGAGATTCAGCATTGTTTGGGTTTGTTTGAATTTATTTGGGCTTATTTGAATTTCTCTGAGTTTATATGAATTTATTTGGGTTCGTTTGAATTTATTCGTAACTGGGTTTATTTAAATTTGCCTAACTTTCTTTGGGTTTGTTTGGGCTTATTTGAATTTCTTTGAGTTTCTAAAAATATGTTTGTTTGGGTTTGAGTTTATTTGAATTTTGGGATTTGTTTGGGTTGATCTGCATTTGTTTAGGTTTCGATTTACTCAAATTTGTTCGAAACTGGGTTTATTTAAATCTCCGTAACTTTGTTTGGGTTTGATTGAGTTCGTTTAGTTCTGGATGGGTTTGTTCCGATTATTCATGACTTTCTCCTCGACGACCTTGACCATGAACATCGGCATCGATCGCCAGTCCTCGTGCCAAAAAAATTCGAAGGTTCCATCGTACTGGCTTAATTTTCACCGAAACTCGTCAATAAATCGATTAACGACTTTCCCAAACAAAATTCGTTTTTTTTTTATGAAAACCCAAAAAGCGAAAGGCGCGGGCAGGGGGATGTAAAGAAAAAAATCGGAAAACGAATAAAAGAAGATCGGTGACAGTTTCGGTTCTTCGAAAAATTAGTTTCAGCCACGATGACGTTGATACCGATAATGATCGTTAAAAAATCGATCGAGTAATTTATCGACTCCTGGAGCGGTTTACGGATGGCTGGTATTTCCTGACGAAGTCGAAGAAATAGTCCATCACGAAATTTTGAAAATTCGTGAGAAAGAGAGAATCTTATTCGCGAATGAAAATATGCTTGGCGAGATGAATTTTTGAAAATACGACTTATCGAACTTTTGAAAATTTCGCAGAGATCATTGACGTCCCCGCAAAAGCAACATCAAGGACCATCCGCGCCCAATTCCCGTCCAGCCTCGGCACTCTCGACAAATTCTAGCGTGACTTCCGCTGGCCGCGGACGTTCGTCACAAATTAGCTCGTCGAGGAGCAGAATGTCAACGAGAGTAAAATCGCCGATTTCCGGTCAGCGGGGATCCTCCACCAATACGAAAAATACTACTGCACCGATTACCGATGCAAAGTAACGTATCGTTTCGTAAATCTGTCGGTTCAGATTTCCAGCCCACGAGAAATTTAGTTACACAATTTTATTACCAAAAATCTTTTTTTTCTGTGGAAATATGTATATTCATAATTATGGGAATGAAAAAGAAGATATAAGTATTAGAGGCTAATGAAATCCAGTTCTCCATACAGTATTTATTAAAAGAAATTTTTGTCCTTAAAAAAACTCGTTTTTGTACGAAAGATTTTATATATGATTATATAGATCCCTTATAATATGAAAATTCCGATAAGAGCCATGTAACTCATTTTATTAAATTTTTTTGAATATTTCATTCCATTTTTTCTATTAATTTTCATCGATTTAATTTATTTTATCTAAATGAACGAGGGTTCTCGAAGCCCATTGAGAGCATTACGAACATAACCTCACAAATTTTCGACATCCGTTTTCTCAGTGTCGAAGCCCATTAAGAGCATTACGAACATAACCTCACAAATTTTCGACATCCGTTTCCTCAGCGTCGAAGCCCATTGAGAGCATTACGAACATAACCTCACAAATTTTCGACATCCGTTTCCTCAGCGTCGATTAAATTTACGGCGAAAAGCCGAGCCTCAGTCTTCGTAGAATTCACAGAGACAGAAATAGATGCTTGAATTTATCGATAAAAATGTTTCGTCCTTAAGAAATTGCGATTTTTTAATTTAGACTATCTCTCTCGGATTCGTGTGTCACGTGGTACATCTTCGACGTGTCGTTAAACGAATATTCTTTTTTTTCGCAGCGACGGTTTGGTGGGTTGCAAAATTTGCGGTCGTCGTTTCAATTCCGATCGCGTGAGTCGACACGAGCAGATCTGCACGAAAACGACGACGAAAAAGCGCAAGCAGTTCGACGCGACGATTCATCGAGTCAAAGGCACGGAATTAGAGCCGTTCGTGAAAAAAACTGGTCCGAAAAAAAGTCAAGCTGACGTAAGAACTTCTATTTATTTATTGAAAATCGAATCAAAACAATATTCTATATAATCTTTTCTTCATAAATTCAACAGAGAAAAACCCAAAAACCCGAGGTCAAGTCAAACTGGCGTCGCAAACACGAGGACTTCATAAACGCGATAAGATCGGCGAAGCAAGTGCAGGCACACTTAGCGGCAGGAGGGAAGTTGAGCGATTTGCCACCGCCGCCACCGAGCGACACCAGCGATTACGTACAGTGCCCTCACTGCGGACGTAAATTCAATCAGGCCGCTGCCGATCGTCATATTCCGAAATGCCAGAACATGATGCACAACAAGCCAAATCCCCGTGCTCCACCCAAGCCGAAACGCTAAAAATCGACCCGCATTATCCTACGAAATCCCTTTCGATTATTTCCTTTCTCTAAAAAAGAAAGCAAAAGAATGAAATTATCGTTCCTGGTATAACGGTAAAATTATTTAAAAAAAAAGCTCTTTCTACCAAAATTTGTATTCGCCTTTTAAACATTCTGCTCGCGAACGAGTCCCTTAACACTCGCTAATCGAATAATCCCAAATTCGATACCTACTTCTGCAAATGTGATTATATGATTTTTTTTCCTTTTACTATCGCGAAATAAAAGCGTCGTAAATAATCCAACGTGCTATACTTTATTCGCAATACTAAACCGATAAATCTATTAATATTAATAAACGCGAAATGAGCGAATGGAAGTTTAACGCGTTCACCGTCTTTGTACTAATGTAAATATAATTTGGGTGAGTTTGATACGTCCGATCACAGGACCGCTAAAAATTGTGACGGAAATTCGATACATGTAAAACGAATGGTTTTTTTTTTTTAATAAATCTCCTATCACGTACAATACTGCTATTTCATTCGCTCCTCGACATTTGAATTTGGCGGGTGAAGCGAGCGTGCAATGGCGACTGGGTGTGCGACGTCGACGCTGGCAAGACTGCGCCGTATGCGCGAAGCGAAATGCGAAAAGGTGTTTGATTTTTTTTTTCTTCTTTTTTTTGGCAATCGGCAGGGCCGGCACGAGATAAATCCCGAGCGTAGTTCTATTAATAAGATGCTCATGGTGTTGCCCAAAGATTTTTAACAATTATTGTTCCACCGGTGAAACGAGCGATAAAAACCATTCGTTAAATTTGCGTGTAGATCGAGCCAGTAGACGAACGACTTGGTGATAATTCGTGCTCGGTCACCGTTGTAAACCGCGAATAAATGTGCGTGAAAAAGGGGTGGATAAACAGGAAACATGGATCACTTGATCGTTTTGGTCGCGATGATACATTTGTTGTATTGTCCGTTCACGAAAGTCGAGGAAAGCTTCAATCTTCAGGCCATACACGACATCCTCTATCACGGCTTTAACCTAACCGAGGTAAATAACTCAAGATATTTTTGTCTCGTTCTG
The DNA here is from genome assembly GCA_030522765.1 of Ophioninae sp. B BG-2022a. Classification (NCBI taxonomy): domain Eukaryota; kingdom Metazoa; phylum Arthropoda; class Insecta; order Hymenoptera; family Ichneumonidae; species Ophioninae sp. B BG-2022a. Next base: position 10,003 of record JAPYZJ010003209.1, on the reverse strand, counting down.
TACGACGGAGCTACGGTCGACGGTTACGCTCAACGTAGCTTCGTTACCGGTTACGTATCCGTTACGCTATATGCAAACGAAAATTGTCCGATAACGTGCCTGCCCAAAGATTCAACAGTGTCCAAACAGATTTAGACTCGGTATCTCGCGTTATTTATAAAATATGCGAATCAGCTGTTCCATCGCCATGAAGCGATCGCAGTGCCACCTTCAGTCCGAACGGTGACGTAACCGTGAAACATCAGTGCGAAGACTGACCTTACACAACACGGTTGATCCTTTCTGGCGGGAACACGAGAATCGTACACACTGAAATTTTACGATAAACGTTTCCTAGAAAAAATTGAACATTTGAAACAATCATGCGCTGCGTCAATGGATTCTCTATCTCGAATCGTTTTGTTGCCTCGAAACACTTGTCCAATACGAGAAATTTGGAAAATAGTCGAAAATCTGTGAAAACAAAAAAAACTTTAACCACTTGACATACGATCAGCAATACAATTGATCCTTAAGAAAATGACGAACATCGACATAACCTCACAAATTTTCGAAATCCGTTTTCTCAGGATCAATTAAGTTTACGGCGAAAAATCGAGCATCAGTTTTTGTAGAATTCAGAGAGACAGAAATAGATGCTTGAATTTTATGATAAAAATGTTTCGTCCTTGAGAAATTGCGATTTTTAAATTTCGACTATCTCTCTCGCACTCGTGTGTCACGTGGTACGTCTTCGGCATGTCTTTAAGTAGTCGATGAAAAATATTCTAAGTTGAAAAAATAACGTTAGAATTTCTAAACCATGAGCTTATTTTGTATTGCAGTACGACCATCATGAATTTCCCGGTGTCGTGCCAAGGACGTTTATCGGCCCAATTGTCATATCAGGCCTTGCGTCGCCCATCATTGCCACCATTACACATCTGAATCTTAACAAATTTTGCGCCCAGTATGTGGGTAAGTTAATCCGCTGATTATTCCAATTGTCTCGTCTGCAAACTTCTGTCGGAGCCAGTGTAGTACGATTTCGATAGTAATCCGGCAAAGCCGGATACAGCAATATAGCATCGCGTAAAAAACAACACCCGAAAAAATCACCGAGAACCTTAAAAAAGTAAATTTTCAACTACAGTACCGACACAACGAAAAGTAGCATTGTCAATATTCTAGGAAGCGTACGAGTGAACATCGAGAATATGGAGCGTATTAAAATACTCGGTAACTGTTTTTTACTTTCAGTGAGGGGCGTTTTGGCGTTGTTAGTGATCGCGGCGCTAAAATTGTACAAACAAGCATTGCAGTCGGTTTTCGGACCACAATTCGCCACGTGGTTCGTAGCTGTTACTGTGACGCAGTATCACTTCGTCTACTACCTCAGCAGGCCGTTGCCGAATATCATGGCGATACCTTTGGGTAACGATAAATTGTTTCAGCCGATAAACACCAGTTGAATTCGCTATAGCTTCGCGTAATTCGATTCTTTTCGATAAAAATGATGTATCGTTTGCATCAATTGCGTTTCAGTTTTATTGGCTCTTTACGGTTGGCTACGACAGAGTCATTTCACTTTCATCTGGTCATCGGCAGCCGCCATAATTATCTTCAGAGCCGAGCTAGCGATGTTGCTCGGTCTGTTCCTTCTTCATGATATAGCGAGTAGAAAACTCACAGTGCCAAGGTATAAATGATTTTCGTGTTTACGCGGAGTAGCGTTTTCCGATATTTCGATAAGCGCTTGGTCTACGATTCTTAGATATGCTCGGCGATTTTTAGATTGCTGAAAATTGCCGTACCAGCCGGTATATTTTTCCTTGCTCTCACAGTCATCGTGGATTCGATATTCTGGCGACGCTTGGTATGGCCGGAAGGAGAAGTGTTTTACTTCAACACGATTCTCAATAAGAGCAGCCAATGGGGTGTATCCTTTCGACAAAAATTCGGAATCGTCGTAAAACAGAAAATCTTTTACGAAGTATCAACTTATGTTGTCTTTAACGCGAATATCATAACAAAAAACAGACGTCGCCTTTTTTGTGGTACTTCTATTCGGCACTTCCACGAGGTTTGGCTCTCTCCTACGCCCTCGTTCCTCTTGGAATGCTTTGGGACTCGCGAGTACGAGCTCTCACCGTACCCGCTCTCATATTCGTATTTTTATTCTCATTTTTGCCTCACAAAGAGCTGAGGTTCATCATTTACGTATTTCCATTGCTGAACGTCAGCGCAGCCGCGGCGTGTCACAGAATGTAAGTTTTTTTTACAACACGATTCTTTTCACATTCAAAAATAACCTCCTGAGTGAATCTTTAGTATATTTACAACATAGAAAGAAAGAAATTTAGTATGAAATTGAAAAGTTGTGGTTCTCAGGTTAAGGACATGACGAACATCGACATAACCTCACAAATTTTCAAAAGCCGTTTTCTCGGCGACGATTAAGTTTACGGCGAAAAATCGAGCATCAGTCTTTGTAGAATTCATAGAGACAGAAATAGATGCTTGAATTTTAGGATGAAAATGTTTCGTCCTTGAGAAATTGCGATTTAAAAATTTCGACTATCTCGCACTCGTGGGTCACGTGATAAGTCTTCGACGTGCCCTTGAAGGTTATCCTACTTTTGAGATTCTTTAGGGCTGGAAACCGATCCGTATTTTTAAGTACTTGCATTTTTCATTGACTTTTCAATAATTCAATGTTATAATTCATTAAAAAAACCTACAGACGAATTTACAATATTGCAATATTTTTTATAATCAATTAAAGAACTCTCACAGACTATCAATTGAATTAATCAACTATTAACTGTCTAAGATAAATAAAAGGAGTATATTGCATAAATGAAAGAATTATAAAGGTTTCTCTATTCAATGAAACGACAATCGAAGTCTGTAAATAAATTAAACTATGATCACGAAATTTAATTATTCAAATTTCGATAAATGTACGATCAAATCGAGTAATTCCAATCGCAATTCCTTGATATTCTTATCAATATCTAAAATCTTTATCCAAGGAGAAATCTGTATAAAAAAAACGAATTTTATTATAATATCATTATTATTGTTACTATCGCAATTATAATGCAAACGAATTGATTGTATTATCACTGTATTGTATATTATTGTCGTATACGATTATTATATTTTGTATACTTTTTTTTCATCGTTAGATGGGAAAATCGTGGCAAATCTGCGTGGAACAGCATCTTAGCTTTCGGTATTCTTGCTCATCTCGTTCTGAATGCTGTTTTTTCGATGTTTCTCCTGTGCGTCGCCGGTTCAAATTATCCCGGGGGTTTAGCAATTGCGAGGTTGCACAGACTGGAGAGAGACTCGACAAGCCCGGTGAATGTTCACATCGATGTTCTTACCGCCCAAACCGGAGTTTCGAGATTCACCCAAACGAATCCCAAATGGACGTGAGTCATCATTGAAATCGATAATGTCATTGAAATTTACTCTATATTTCGAAAAAAAACTTTTACTAAAACTAATTCTGAAAAAAGCAGATCCTATAGGATTTTGTGAGAAAACGAGAATTCAAATTTGATTATTACGGAGGATCTTTGGGGTTAGAAATTTTGTTTGTTTTAAAAAAATTCGGTATCGAAAAAAATATTGATAAATCGCTTTTTTTTTATAAAGCACGCTGTTGGAATATTCATTCGATGATTTATGAAAATTACCGCTCGACTCGCAACCAAATCCTTTTCGATAAATTCGCAGGTATTCCAAACAGGAGAATTTGAGTTTCGACGATCCCGAAACCCTAAAATTCACTCATATGCTGATGGAAGCGAAGAGCAAATATTCGCCGAACATCAAACCGTATTTAAAGACTCACGATATTCTCGATTCGGTCGATGGTTTTTCCCACATCGCGCTCAATTACCATTTCGTACCGCCGATTAAAATCAAAACGAAACCGACGATCTTTATCATGAAGAGAAAGCCGAATATAGTTTACGATCCGAAGAAAGCCGCGATGACGACCGCGTCGGTCGAGGAAAGTCTGCGTCTTGAAATAAAAGATGAAAAAGTTACATCGCGGAAGGACGATCAGGAGAAATCGATCGTGAGAGAGATTAATCAAAATATCGAAACGACAGGAGAAATCGACCGTTTGTCCAGACTGAATGATGACGAGACAACTGGTTTGGAATTGGAAATATCCACGCAGCCTAACGATTCAACGAGTGCCGAAAAAATCGAATTTCAACCGGTCGAGATTTTCTTCGATTCGAGTTACGAAACGACTGAAAATTTCAGCGATGAATTGCACGAACAAAACGATGTCAGTTTCAAACCTGTGGAGAATCACGAAGAGCCTAATAAACCGGCGTGGGACAAAGAACTGGAAAAAATGCCAGATCCGAAAACGGAAAAACGTGGTCAAAAGAAAATCGAGCAGAGTGCGTCTTTTGAGATCGTTAAACAGATAGACAATCCTGATATTGTACCGATCCGTGAAGGAAGCGGAATAAAGGAAGCTGTAAAAAAATTAATTCAAGAAAAAATGCAAGAAGTCAAAGTGAGACAGATACCGAGGGAAACTCCTCAAACTCCATCAACTCCAGTGATCAAACAAGCAAAACTTCCTGTTAGGACGAAGCTGGAGAACGATCTCGATATCCCGGGAAAAGTGAAGTCAACGATGGAAAAACAATCGATCATCGAGGAACAAGCAACGTTTCATCCAATCGAGAAAACAATTAACGAGGAAAAAGTCTCGAGAGTCAAAGAGAGCATACGAAAGATCATTGATCAATTTCGCGAATTCGAAAAAGATCTCAGCGTGGAAGATCCGGTATCTTTAGAAAAATGGAGCGACAAAACGGAGGATGAATCTCGCGAAACGGGCGCAGCTTCGCTCGAGGAAAATATTAACGAAATGGACAGAATGCTTGGCGACGAGTATCAAGATCCGAGTTTTACTAACGACGCGAGGAAACATTTGAAGGACATCGTGGAACAGTTCAAAGTTCTCAAAAACGAATTTACGTCCGACGAGGATGATCGGTTCGATGACATCGCTCGAAAATTCGAGGAAACCTCTATCGTCGAAACTCTCGTTCGTTTCAGCGACGCTTTAAAAAATCTCGTACAACGACGCAAAAATCAAATTAATCCGGTCAGCGAAACCCAAACGAATAACGAACGAACCAGCAGTCCAAAAATAACGCTTACGAAAAATGGAAACTCTGTTAGAAAAACTAGATCGAAAGTTGGCACGAAAGATTCAAGAATTATGAAAAATGAAAATTCCGCGAATAGGGGGAAAAAAGAAACCGTCCAAGACTCGAACGTTCAGGAAAATTTTTCCGAAGATGCGAGCAGTCACGTTCGGAAAAATGTTGCCAGCACGAATATTTGATTTTCCTCCGTTCAACCCCAGTCTTGTCGAAAAACGTTCATTTTTCTTATTCCTTTTTAACCTGCTGATTCCCTGCCTGCTTCACAGTAGATAAGGGTTTCATCAATCCTGATGGATCTTGCGCAAGAAAGGATAGAACCGAATAATGTTGACGAAATTTAGATCCTTCGAACGCAATGGAAATAATTTCGAGTCAAATTGAAACAAATTTGTTTTTCGGATTTCTAGAGTTACACACGTTTTTTTATTATTTCAATTAAAGTCGAAAATCTAGAATTACGAAACTTGGCAATAAAAGGATTTCCGTTGTGTTCCATCGATGTGAACTGTTAAATTATAGGATTCTACTTCTCAGTGGAAATTAATAATTTCAGTGATCCGTAGAAAAATTGTCGGACTAATCCAAAACTAATTCGAGATTTAATGAAATTGAACGTAAATCAAATGAGAATAACAACAAAGAGTGAATGCTTAGAGTCCTATTTCAATTATATGAAAATACAAAGAATGGTTTCAAATTAGTCTATGATTGCGGTTTTAAAAACCTCTTAGAGCCAGGATAAACTTTATTGTACTTTTTTTTTACCGAATTGCCCAGCTGAGCTATGATCAACAAAATGTTTGCGCAAATTTGCTTAATTCTACTAGAATTTCGGGGATGAGAAAAAACCATTTTGTATTTGGACCGATTTTAGAGATTCGACTAATTATCGATGCTGTAATGTATTACAGCAGAAGACACGTTACGTCACCGACGCGAAAAAATAAAAATCTTGTTTTTTTTTCGAAAAATTTGTCCCGAGACTCCATCGTTTAAAACAGTTAAATAAGATTTATGTGGTGCGTCGTAAAGAAATAAATTCGATATAAATGGGATTACGTAAAACAAGTCTTTATCAATCAAAAAAGCTACGACATCAACGACTATTTTTCCAATAGATTTTCCCCAAATAGTACATTTATTTTTCATTCGACACTGGCTTATTTCGAAGAGAGAAAACTTTTTTAAATTATTTACAACAATGCGTATAAGTCATCAAAAAATACAGAACCGAGTTTTGAATTGAGAGAATTGAAGAATTCTCTTTGGAAGGCCAAATACCAAAAATTCCGTCAACGAGCGATACAAATTATATTTTTCAATTTTTCTTTTTCAAATCGTTTCACTTTTTTTTGGCAATTAAGTTTCTTCTGTTGTTGTAACAATGCAAATTTTCTAATCGTCGAGGAGTTCTGTGATACTGAAAGAATTATTTGCATCTGATGTAGCGTATACGAGTTTGAGGTATCGACATCGAAAATTCATATTACAAATTCAAATTTCGATTTATCGTCAATTCAATTTCTTCGTAATCGTATCAAATGTTATTATCGAACAAGATTCGTTCTGGATATAAAAAGTACAATTTTACATTTACAAAATTCTGCTTTGCATGTTGATACCTTAGACCGAGCTATCTTAAAAGTGCCTTAATCATTGTATCTTCCTAACCCTGTTTCATTGTTACTACTATTATCATAACTATTATTATTATTATTATTATAACTTTTATCGTTGCATATGTAATACGATGTATGTAAAAAAAGAATACTAAACATTATTCACTAACGAGGAAAGATTAATTTTTGTTTTAATTTACCCATTGTTCTTAAATTATCCGCACTTTAACAATGTTTTACATTTTCCATTTGGTAAATTGATCGTTGATGTTTCATTAACGCTACGTGAGAAAATTGATAAAAAAATAATTTTTGAAATTTTTCTCACTTTCATAAACGATTATTTTCTTGCGTTGATCCAAATGTACCGGAAAGTCTCGAAACTTCCGATAGCGATTAGCATGCAAGTAAACCCAAACAAAACTCTGTCGCGAGTTCCTCTCTTCAGATAAATCGGGACGCCGTCATTGCACTGCAAAAACAGTATGTAATAGCCTCTCTGTTTTCACGAAGCCAAAAAGGATGTAACAAACAAACCCAAACAAACCCAAACAAAAAAAATGAACACTCAAAGTTTCATTTGCCAATTACAGTTGGAAACCACTTAAAATCCCACCGGTTAAGACGACGTATCGTAAATCACGACTAGGTTTCGAAGTCGTTATAAACGATTTATAACGATTTTCCGTAAATATATCTACATATTGTTTGCAACGACTATCGATTTTGCGTCGTCCCTTTTAAGTCGTTATAAGCGGTTTCCATTGAATCTTTGTACCTGCATAGCAATCTGCATTGCTTTCAGTCTTTGAAATTGTTTCGACTGACTCACGGATGTTGTGGACGCCTGCGTCGAGAGCTTCCGTAAAAAAGATGGATACGTAAAGGATTGACGCACGATGGCACGCGACATTTCTTTTTTTTCAAGTTTTCTTGATAAGCCTCGATTTATCGATCGATCAACACGATGTGAAACGTAAATTCTCGAAATGAAACAAAAGCACTTCGAAAAAAAAAAACGTATTATATACAGATAGTAAAAAAAGCATGACAGAAGTTACTAGCGAAATAATTTCTTTACATTCTCAAAATTTGTACCAAAAAATACAAAACTGCATTTTATCGCATTATTTAAAATATTCTTATCCACAAAAATTGCAGTTGCAGGTCGATGTAAAAAATTGTATCAGTTTTGAAAGTCTTTATTACCAAATTAATTGTATAAAACATACATCATTCTAAACGACTGTTCCTCGATTCTTGTGTACAATTCAATGGACAATAACGTTTCGCGTATCTTAAATTGTACGTGTAGGCCCAGCCTAAATTTCAAACGGTTCGACATTTCTGCGGATGTTGGTGTTAGCCAAAAGAAGAAAAAAAAAGGAAAAGTGCGTACTACGAAGGACAGGAAAGTTTTCATCACCGACCATACGTTCCCACGATATTATAATTTCTATTTCTATATATAAATATACACTAAAAAAAAAGGAAATAATAAAAAAAAAACGATAATCGTTTCGATCTTTGAACACCGAGGCCGAGAGTTTTTCTAATCCTCGAATCAGTCGTCTAGTGTTTGTTAAATAAGTCAGCGACAAGGAAATTTCGCGTCGAGTCGAAATTTCATCACTGCTTTGCGGTGGAAGATTACACACTGAAAATTAATAATAAATAGTTTCGAAGATGTAATTAAAAAAAAAAAAAGAAATGAAACGCGTGTTTTAAAAATGATGATTGCTAAGGAGCGTGTAATTACAATCAAGAGGGAGAGAAGTATATTGACCGACACAAAATCGTAATCGCAGAATCGAGTCCTCTCGATTTTCGGCTGCGATAAAACGAACGAATTTTACTACTACAAAGCAGCCGATTATTCTCCTTGATGTTATTCTTTCTATTCGAAAATTCGAGTTCACGGGTTTTGCGTAAATTCGAATAATACTGCGCGTGTTCACTGAACCGTCTCGTAGAAAAATGAAAAAGAAAAACCGACACTAAAATCAATTGCAGCGTTATGAAAGCTCGTCGGGAACAGCGATGCTGTTTGCGTGTTTATTTTTTTCTCTCTCTCTCTCTCTTCAATCTTCGTTTTTTCCCCTTTTCGAAAGGGTGAATGTAGCCGTCGCGAAAGCTTATCGAAAGTGCATCAAGGTACAAGGAATGACGGAGCGCGTTTATGATGGAACTATAATACAGTATACATTTTTTTTTTCTTTTTTTTATAAGGTACATCCGATTTCTGATAAAATCGCGTTTCGAAGTGTCATCAATGATTCGGGACGCAAAAGCCCTTCTGGCAACAATTTTTAACTCTCATAGTTCGAATCATTATCATCGTCCTCGTCATCATTTCCTTCCTTATCCACTTCCTGATCTTCCTCTTCCTCCTCGTTTTCCGTTTCCATCTCATCTTCCTTCTTGTCGCCTTCTTCTTCATCGTCACTCTCAGCGATCGTGTAGATCTCGTTTCTCTCCATTCGCCGTCTCTTTGCTCTCGTTCCCACGTGATTATCCGACGCGATTTCCTCCTCGATCGTCAGTCCCAAGGCTTTACACTTTTTTTCGAAATACGTCGAGAGACGCATACCGGCCCTGTGAACAAAACTATTCTTACAAAGATATAGCCGAAATTCTCCGATCTTGGTGTACACTTATCCTTCCGTTCGGAGGCCAAAGATTATTTACTCAAAATTCTCGTGGGAGTCTCAAAACTGTGAGATTTACACTTGCTCATTTTTTTGCAACGACGAATCTTTTATCTAAATCGACCAGTGATCACAAATTTACATTGATTTTCGTTATTACGAAATTATCTTGTGCCCCCGTTGAATCCGAGGTTCGAATAATGGTTTTGTTTTTAATTGAAATTTTTGTCCACGTTTCATGCATGACATACAACGTGTTTTTAGCTTAAGGGTCGTTCTTCTTTTTTAACTTACAATAGTCTGACCTTCGTCTTATTGTGGCATCTCGGAGTATTGATATTTACGGTTTTTTAATACGTTTCGAATAAACGTCCATATTTTTTTATCTATTAATATTATGTAATTTTTCATTTTTTCCAACCAGCATGTTTTATACGTTTGTTTTTCCGTAGAATGCCGTGACAGAGTGGTAAACCGAAATGTGGTCTCCACAGAAAAAGGCCACTCTGTCACACTATTTAAAAAAAACCGACGTTAAAAA